>PVJD01006621.1:0-95615 GCA_004026545.1 Mormoops blainvillei | reverse complement strand
AATTATCCTGTTCCCAAACATATTGTTTCTGAAGTCTTCCTCATCTCCGTGAACTAGTTGTTTAAGCCAAATGTTTAAGCATCATTTTTTATTCCTCTTTCTCCCTCATCCCATATATCTACCTTTTATCACCTTTTCTCTTCATCTCCATGTCATCATGTTCTCTCTCCTGTACCACAGCAACAGCATCCTATTTTTCTGACTTTCTGTTTCCTCTATTTCCCTCTTTTAATCTATCCTCCACACAGTGGACTGGACTTTTAAAAACATAACCAGGTCATACCACTCTCCTGTTAAAATCTTCCAGTGGCTTCCCCTCACACTTGAAATAAACCCATACTCTTTATTACAGTGTACAAGTTCCTACAAGACCTGTCCCCTGTCCAACTTTCCATTTGCATTTTTACCACTCTCCTCCTGGCTTACTCCCTTCCAGATACATTGATCTTCTTCCTGTTCCTTGAATAAGCTATTTTCAACCTCAAGACCTTTGCATTTATTTTCCGCTTTCTTAAGTCACTTTCCCCAAGAACTTCGTATGTTTTTTTCCCTCTTCATCTTTCAAGTCTGAGCTCAAATATTAACTCCTGTAAGGCCTTCCCTGACCATCTTAGACAAATTAGCTATTGTCCTTCTTACCACCCCAAACATTTATCCATTTTTGTCAAACTATCATAATTATCTAAAAATATTTTGTTTATTTATTGACTTATTTATCTTCTCTCTCTCCATACTACATTTTCAACTTCATAGTGGCAATAGTTAAGTCTATTTTCTTCACCATTGAATTACTATAACCCAGTAGTTTATTCATAAATGGTTGCTGGATGGATATGTAATTGTCCAAATGACATAGACTGGGCATATCAACCGAGGGAGGGGCAAAGGCAAAAGTGTTTCAGATAATCAGAAGTTCAATAAGTATGATAATGCAGTAATCTCAGAGAACACTAGCAAAATATAATAACCACATAAACAGTAACTCCAGCCCAACTACCCCCCAACATAGACATCCAAGCCATGAATCCAGGAAAAACCTTCTCTAATTCTGACAGAAGTCTCCCTTAAAACATGTTGTGCTAGGATGTTGTTGAGGATATTCCTTACTACAGTTCATCTTGTCTCTTCCATGAGGACCCCAAGAAACATTCATTTTTCATATCATTGGAAAAAAATTGGCTTCTATGAGCAACTGCTTGCTTTTTATCTTTTGAATTCTAAGGATCACAAAGTGGAGAAATTTTCTCCTAGCAGTGGATGCTAAAAGATCTCAAGTTTAATAGAAAGTTCAGAATCCCACAGCATGAACTGTATGTAATAACTTAATCCTGGTTTCTTTTTTGATTATTAATTTGTATTTTTCCTTAGCCCTGATAACCCCATTATTTAAAAATCAGATTGTATTTCAAGTACTTTTGACAATTTTTTTCTAATACCATTTTTGAGCAAGAGGAATTATAAAAAAAAGAAAATAATCTCCTAAGCTTATTTGACAAGTACACTATGGTCATCTGGTTTTGGGTTAGGAATATCTTGAGAATGTGGAAAGTGGATGAATCAGGAGCTCTGAATTGTTTTTTCTGTATTTATCAAAGGATCTTGAAGGCTTTATTATTTACCAAGGCTATTTTTGAGAGCTCACTTTCCCTTCTGTAGGAGCAAATTTAAAATTAAGTCAGCAGTGAAGGGACATTTCTAGCTTACTTCCCTGGTCCCAATCTTGAAACCAGACACTGGGAACAGTCCTCTCTCCCATGCATCCAACCATCAGACTGAAAACCAAGATAAAGACTTCATCTTGTAGGCAATGGGAGCTATTGAAGATTTAAGGCAAAATTCATCTAAGACCTGTTACTTTGGCTGTAACATTTGAAACAAATTAAAAGATAATTAGACTGAAATCAAGATGATTTACTGAAAAGCTGTTACCATAACCTCGGTTAGACATAGTAAAAGCTGTATCAGTTAGAGTCTAACCAGGAAAATGGAAGCTACTTTAAGTTTTTACAAGAGGAGAAATGTAGTGCAGGGAAATGATTATATAGATGGAATTATTGAGGAGCCAAGCTGTGTAAAATGAAACAACCTAGAGACAAGCAGCAGCAGAAACTGTTGCCACCCATAGGTTACAGGGACAAAGAATGGAGCCAGATTCTCCAAAGTCCTGAGGTAGGATTACTTGCTGGAAACTAAAATTATGATAGCTCTGTTGGTGCAAGGTGGAGTCACAGAGAAGAGAGATGCAGTTCAAGGCCAAGAGAGGGTAGCACCCTCTTTCATCCTTCCCCTTTCCTTTCACTCTCCAATATCCCTCTGTGAGGCACGAGAGCCAAGGAAATTCAGCCTAAATAACAGAGTGGAGCAAGGAAAGGATTAGGAATAGATATGAGGGCAAATAGGCCAGCATAAGAGCCTACACCAAGATGGTGGCGGTGGAATAGAGAAGAGAGGATGGGGTCAGAAGACATTTAGGAATAAAATTGACAGGAATGTCAAGCATTGATTTCCATTCCAATGACTGCTGATTAATCCTGATACTCTTATTCAGGAGATGAGGTTGTTCAGGGCCTTGTGACACTGAGATGTCTGTTAGGCCTCCAGGTGGAGGGCCAGGAAGATAACCATATACTCAGTTCTGAAGCTCAGAAGAGACGTCAGACTGGAGTCAGGGAATGAATGATATAGCCAAGGAGTAATGGTGACAAAGATGAGAGGTCGGGAAGCCCTGTGGCATAGTCTTGAAAAACTCCTACACTTAATGGTTGGATGGAAAAAACTGAAAGGGATCAGCCAATGATGGAAAAAAAAAAACAGGGGAAAGTATTGTGTAAGAGCAAAGAGGAGGAAGGCTTTAGGTTTTCTATCCCAGTGACTTTAGACAAACCTAGCATTCTCTTTTGAATTCTATTCCTCCCTCCTATTGACCTTTGCTTGGCTCTACTCTAGCAATGTAGGGCATTGCAGAGTCTTTAGTTTGAAAGTCTGCCACCATTGGCAGTTATATGAAACACAATCTGATTGTCTCCTCTCCTCTGTGCCAAACAGTGTACTGGGTAATGTTGGGGCCACTAAGGGACCCAGAAGCAGTGATGGCCCTCTGGTAGGATCTAAGAGATCCTATATGGTAGGCTAAGTGAAGTATCTGCATGTGCAGAGCTACTCTTATAACAGAAGTATATTCTGTGGAGTTACAGCATGAGAAGATAGATATTTGAGTCCTGAGAGGGAGCTATAGAGGGCCAGGTTTCTTCTAAAAGGTGAATCAACTGGGGCTAAAGAAAGATGAATTTAAGATAGGAGAACAAGAGTGATAGGAGTGAGAGGCATAGAGGATAGCGAGCAAAAGGGCCCAAGCTGGAACTGTAGTAATGATTCAAGCTGGGGAAAATGGGGGGCCCGGAGGGTGTGATGAGATTCTGAAGGCAAACTGAAACAAACTGACCTGAACCCCTCACACCATAACCCTCACTCCTCACCACTGACCTGGTTTGCTGAGCACTTCGACTTGCCATATTCCACTAGAGCTACATGACAAACCTAAGGCCCTACCACCCTAGCTAAAGCAGCCCTCAACTACTTTCTTTCACATTTCCCTATTGAATTTTCTCCGTACAAATTAGCAGGCCTGACATAATAACCTGGTCATTTATTTTTGTATTATAACTGCATTCCTTCGATAGATTGTAAGCTCCCTGAGGTTTTCTTTGGCTGTTTCATAGTGCCTGGCACAATATAGCACAGAATCTGTGACTACTAAATGTTCGTTGATTAACTGAAGGCTAGAAAGGGTTGGCAATATGGTCCACACCATAGAGTTGGGGGACTTAGGTTCAGAAAGATGAAGTGCCTGTGCCAAGACTGCATAACTAGGAGGGAGCCAAGCTATACCTGGAATTTAGATATCCTGATTTATACCTAGCTCCTAGTGGGAGGTTTCAGGTCAGCCAGGAGGAAGGCTCATATGCAGTGGGTTCCAATCCTACCTTTGCTCCTTCGTGGCTATGAGATTTCCAGACTTGACTTTTCTTAACCTCATTTGTCAATGTGGGTATCTAGGCCTCTGAATGTTGTTTGGAAGATTCAGAATCCACAGAAACTTCTTGATGAAAGCATCCAGCATTTGGTGGGGTGAGGTTTCCTTCTAGGAGGACAAAAACTGGTCCTGAACCTCCCAGAACATTGTCCTTTGAGTCATCTGGGGGTTTGTGAGTGGCTGTTAACCTGTGCTTAGGTACTGAACTGTACTGACCATTAAGATTGTTACTGGAGGGATGAAGAGAGACTGACAGGACAATTCCACATGGAGGGTAGGGTAGCACTCTTTCTGGGGCACACATGATCAGGTGAAACTATAGGGGACAGTAGTGCTTTGGGATGATCCCAGGCCTTGAAGGCATTAGCAGATGTGCTGTGCCACTGATGAATTTGCTAGTGACTTTGGGTGAGAGTCTGTTGTCTCTGGGCCTCAGATTCTTCCTTCATACAATGAAAACATCCAGGACCCCTGCCAGCTCTGTCAGCTCCCTACTTAGCAATCACAGCTATTCTTTGATCTGTAGAGTACTCTTTTTAAAAGATGCAAAGGGACCAGCATTTGCTAAAGAGCAGGGCTCTGTTTGGCACAGCTGGACCCACTATGCCATTTGCAAAAAAGGTACCAAAGGGCTGCACCTAATTAACATTTATATAACACTACCAAAAACATCATATTACATATTTTTCTTAATTGCACATTAAATACTTACTAAGAAAAGTGATATCCTGAGTGATAAAGGAAAACTTAACAAATTGAAAAGAATAGAAATAATAAAAGTATGTTCTCAGACCATAGTGTAATTAAACTCAAAATACAAAAAAGATATCCGAAAGATGTCCACATATTGAACATTTAGAAATATATTCCTAAAAATGAGGACAACTGTAATTGAACAACAATTAAAATTTTTTAAAAAAGAGCCCTGGCTGGTGTAGCTCAGTGGATTGAGCATTGGCCCGAGAATCAATGGGTCTCCAGTTTGATTCCCCAGTCAGAGCACATGCCTGGGTTGTGGACCAGGTCCCCAGTAGGGGGTGCTCAAGAGGAAACCACACATTGATGTTTCTCTCCCTCTCTTTCTCCCCCCCCTTCCCCTCTGTTTAAAAATAAAATAAATAAGAATATTTTTAAAAATTTTTAAAGAAAACATTTACATGTAAAAAAAATATATATATATATTTGTAAATAACCTATGAGTGAAAAAGGAATGTTAAGAAAAAATTTAAAATACATTAAATTAAATCAAATAAAAATAAAAATACACATCCAAAATTAGTGGGATTAACCTAGAGTGGTCCTCGAGGGAAATTTATATTAGAAAAGAAAGATCTAAACTCAATAAGCTAAACTTTCACCCTAGGAAACAAGAAAGAAGAACAAATTAAATTTTATGCAAGTTGAAGAGAAATAATAAAAATTAGAGAAGAAAACAATTAATTTAAAACAGGAACTCAGAGAAAATCCATAAAACGAAAATCGATTTCCTTGAAAAGATTAATAAAATTGATCAAATTCTAACCAGGCTAACCAAGAAAAATGAAAAAAGACATAAATTACCAACATCAGGAATGAAGGAAGGAATATCACTAATCATCCCTTGGATATTAATGAGATAATAATAGAATACTGTTCTACAAACACTTCTATGGACATAAATTTAATAACTTAGATGAAATAAATCAATTTATGGAAAGTTATAAACTACCAAAATTCACACAAGAAAAAAATAGATAACCTCACTGGCCTTGTATCTATTGAATTGATACAGAGGCACGATGCGATTCCTATCAAAATCTCAGCAAGAGTTTTTTGTGGGTATAAATGAATTTATTCTAAAATTTATATGGGAAGACAAACAAACTAGCATAACTAAAACATTTTTGAAAATCAAGAAATAATTGGGATGGATCAGTCTGACTTATTTCAAAACTTACTGTATAGCTACAGTAAGCAAGGCTATGTTAGATTGGCAGAGGGATAGACGCATAGATCAACAGAATAAAAGAAACCAGAAGTAGAACCATACAAATATGCCCAACTGAGAGTTGATAAAGATACAAAAGCAATTCAATGGAGGAAATACAGCCTACTTAACAAATGGTGCTGAG
Source organism: Mormoops blainvillei (assembly GCA_004026545.1). NCBI lineage: Eukaryota > Metazoa > Chordata > Mammalia > Chiroptera > Mormoopidae > Mormoops > Mormoops blainvillei. Next base: position 89,471 of record PVJD01006621.1, on the reverse strand, counting down.
TAATTGGATGTTCATAGGCCTAAACAAAGACCAAATAAACAAACAAAACAAAAAAAAGTTGATGTTAACCTAATACCTTCTACAAAAGTTAACATAAAAAGAATAACTGACTTAACTGTAAAATAGAAAACTATAACATTTTTGGGGAAAATAGAAGAAAATTTTTAGGATGTAAGACAAAATAAGAGTTATTACAGCTTGTTATCAAAAGTATAATCTATAAAAGTTAAAAAATAACTTATACCTTATCAATAATAAAAACTTTTGCTCTACAAAAGACACTGTTAAGAGGTTGAAAACACAAGGTATAGGCTGAGAGGAAAATATCTGCAAACTACATATCCAATAAAACTCTAATATCTAGGATATGTAATGAACACTCAAAACTCAGCAGCTTAAAAAACAAACAAACAATACAATTAAAAAACAGGCAAAAGACATGAACAGACGTTTCACAACAGAAGATGTGCATATGGCAAATAAGCACATGAAAAGATGTTTAACATCATTAGCCATTAGTGAAATGCAAATCAAAACCACAATGAGATATTGCTGTATACCTATCAGAAGGGCTAAAGCAAAACAAAAAAATAATGACAGCAAATGCTGGTGAGGGTACAGAGAAACTAAATCACTTGTACATTGCTGGTAGGGATACAAAATGGTACAGCCACTCCTGAAAAGAGTTTGGCAATTTTTATAAAACTAAACATGTGACTGCCATAAGACCCATACATTCTCAACCATATTCCCAGAGAAATAAAAACTTATTTTCACCCAGAGCCTGTACATGACCATTCAGAACCGTTTTATTCAGAGTCAAATACTGGACATAATTCAGTGTCCTTCAATAGGTTAATGGTCAAATGAACTGTGGTACATATATACTATGGAATGCTACTTAGGAACAAAAAGACATGAACTGTTGATATATACAGTAATGACCTGGATGAATCTGCAGAGAATAATGCTGAGTGGGAAAATCCAATCCCCAAAACTTACATACTATACAATTTAATTTATATAATATTCTTGAAATGACAACCATTTATAAATGGAGAAAAGATGAATGGTTACCAGGGGTTAAGGGGAGAAGGGTAAAGGTGGGAGGAAAGTGAATATATCCATAAGCAGACAACATGAGGGATTCTTGAAATGATGAAAATGTTTTTTGTCTTGATTGTGTCCATGTTAATATCCCAGTTGTGATATTACACTACTATAATTTTATAGTATATTACCATTAAGAGGAACTGGCTAAAGGACACATAAAAGTTCTTTCCATTATTTCTCACCACTGCATGTGAATCTTCAATTATCTCAAAATTAAAAGTTTAGTTAAAAAATTAGCCCTGGCTGGTGTGGCTCAGTGGATTGAGCACTGGCCTGTGAACCAAAGGGCACAGGTTCAATTCACAGTCTAACGCACATGCCTCGGTTGTGGACCAGGTCCAGTAGGGGGCACGTGAGAGGCAACCACATATTGATGTTTCTCTCCCTGTCTTTCTCCCTCCCTTTCCATCTCTAAAAATAAATAAATAAAATCTTTTAAAAAGTAAAACTCAAAACACCAATTCAAAAGAATATATGCACCCCTATGTTTATTGAAGTGTTACGATAGCCAAGATCTGGAAGATCCCAAGTGTCCATCAGGAGATGAATGGATAAAAAAGTTGTGGTACATTTACACAATGTAATACTACTCAATCACTAAAAAAAGAAGGAAATCTTACCTTTCCAACAGCATGGATAGACCTAGAGGGTATTATGTTAAGTGAAATATGCCAGTCAGAGAAAGACAAATACCGTATGATTTCACTGATATGTGGAATCTAATGAACAAAGTATATAAACAAAATAGAAACAGACTCATAGATACAGAGAACAAACAGCTGTCAGAGGGAAGGGAACTTAGTGGGCTGGGTAAAATAAGTGAAGGAATTAAGCTCACCAAAAAATATAGACACAGACAATAATATGGTGATTACAACAGGGAAAGAGGGTGGACAGGTAGAAGAGGGTAAAGGGGAATAAATGGTGATGGAGATTTGACTTGGGGTGGTGAACACACAATACAATATACAGATGATGTATTATAAAAGCATGTGCTTGAAACCTATATGACTTTGTTAGCCAATGTAACCCCAATGAATACAATATTTGTTTTCCTGCAATTTACCACCTTCACTGGGAGTGAACCACTTCCATTATCTGCTTTAGAAGGGCATTACATTACCTGAAATTTCTTAACAAGGAATTAGCCTAATCGATGTTGAATTCAGATGTCTAAAACACTATTATTTTGGTGCTGGTAGTGCTGTCATTGACTTTTAGCATGATATTTTTGTTCATTTTGAGGACCTTCACTTGCCTACAGCATAGGGTGGGGCACAACAAGTACAACTATAAGGTAAGTGGTCTTGAGGTAATACATTGGTCTGCCTTTTGAGGGGCACTGCCACACACATATCACTCCATTAAATTCTTGCAATCTATACCTTTACATCTTGCCCTGCTCCCCTAAAACACACATAGGCAGAAGCACCAAGTTCTTTTCTTCCTTGTCCATGGGATAAAGTATAATCTTTCATTGTTGTTTATCTTCAGTTCTCAGGCCTCACCTAGTCCTTATCCTTCATGTCTGGCTAACTGTGGAGCTTCTATTTGACCCCCCAAACCTGCAAGACCCCACCTTCCTCCCTTCTCATACACCTGCATTGGTGTACACTGTAAGTATAATATTTAGCCTCCACACTGTTGGCCATTTCTTAGGGGCTGGACTTCAGAGACTTCAAAGATAGTGCTGAGGTCTTTGGTCTTGCCCTGAAGTTACTGGCTGTCCAGGTCATCACTCGAGGTGGTGATTTTTTCTATGTTGTCTTGGTCTTTCTTGTTCTGACTCATTTTTATTCAGTTCCTCATTCATCCTGTAATAATGCCACATAGTGTTGGTCTTCTAGCTTTCTTAGGTTTTCTGGAGTGTGTGGAAATATCTGAAAAGGCTTTTATTCCTTGAATTCCCTTAAAGGCATTTTTTTTTTTACCACCACGATTGTTTTAGGCACCTGGAAGGACAACAGGGTGAGTAGAGAAGGTCATTGGTTTGGGGGAAGATCGTGGGGGATGGATAGGAAATACATTTCATGAGAAAAAGAGTCAGCTGAGGGTGGGGTTTACTAGGCAAGAAAGGGGAGTGTTCTGGAGATGTCACTAAAGAAGAGGAGGAAAAGTTTGGGTGTGGTCCTTTCATCTTTGATATTGGACCTGTGTCGACAGGGCTTATTCCTCTTTTACCTTCTTTTGGTGCTTGGGGTTGGTTATTTCATAACTGTGCTAGAAGTTTGTAGTTCCCTGGTGACCTTTACTATGTCAAAATTTCCCAGGGATCTACCCCTGGCTTCCTGAATATATACTTTTCTCTAGGACAATGAGGGGCCACACCCTGTAAGCTTTTATTAGTCAGCAAGGCTCTCCTGGGTCAGTCAATGGTAACCCTGGGAGAGAAACTTAGACATCACAAAGCACCATCTTGACACCTCCATGGCGGGGAGGTGTTGAGGACAGGATACTTTGGAAGGAGAAAAGGGACATTTCTTTAACACTCCTAAAAAGCATTCTCAAACTGATTGACTTAATGTCTAGTTCCAGTGAATCACATGGTAGGCAAATGATGCTTTATCTAAACCTTTCCCCAAGGCCACCTATTTCAGTAGTTCATTGTTCTTTCTCACCCTTCACCATTACCTAATTTTTGTATGTCTTATATAAAATTGTTTGAAGGTAACGGGGCTGTCTCTGTGGAGATGTGAATCATCCTGCTTCTGTCTTACACGTTGCACTTACGCGCCTTGAAAACCACTTACTTCTTGACCACTACCAAGGAAAATTTCCATCTCACCTCCTTTTCCCACTGTCCATGGGGCTTTCCCCAGTTTTCTGTTTTCAAGGCTGAAATAACTGCCTTTAGGTTGTCTTCAGTGAATAGATTTACTCAACTGATTATCTTAACCTTGTTTAAAATATTGGGGTGATGTTCACCTTAGTAGGTAGAGTACCCAGACTTGAGTTTTAACAGTATAAGGTGAATTAGGCAGGTATTTAAATTCCGGAAGCTGGGCTTCATGTATGTACCTCCCCTCCCCCGCCGCCTCTTCAGGGAACTCGGGGACCTAGTCTGAGGGGTGCAGACTCAGGTCCGTAGAGGGCTAGGGGCCCAGGCCTGTCAAAGTATAGATCATTGGGAGGACTAAAGGACCGCATGGAATCCATCTCAGCTCCCGCCATCCACCTTGGCAGTTGCTAGATTTGGCGGCCAGATGTGACATCATCTGACTTCGCCAGAGAACTCGGGGCAGTGAAGCCTCAATCTGAGGAGTCCGGCCTTCGGTCAAAAGATATAAAATCCCGGGACCTGCCAAGGCTCAAGGTGAGGAATATGAGGAAGGGCAGAGGGACCTTGTACCCCAAACCAAATCAGGCTTGAGGGTCTTCAGGGTGGGATAACAACACATGACTTCTGCATCCAGGTCTCAGAGACTCTGGAAGTTTGGTATAAGGAACAGGACCTTGGATTTGGGGAGAGCGGGACCATGCCCTTCCAGAGTTAAGGCGAGGACCCTGAGGGAAAAATGAGGGACCCTGGACACTAGAAGCAAGTGAGGTCTGTGAGAGCCAGAGGGCGGGATGACCAAAAGTGGTGTATCCTAACTTCGGTATCCACTTCTGAGAGGCTTTGGGGTTCAATGTAAGGAGCAGGGCATCTGATTGGCAGAGGGAAGGCTCAGAATCCGTCAGAGTCAACATGAGAACTCCGATGGAGGATGGAGGGACCCTGAATCCCACAACAAAGGGGACCCCACAGAAGCCCACCCCTGCTGTCAGCCCTGGGAGTCCCTATGGTGGAATGACCACACGCAGTGTTTCCTTATTTTCGCATCCATTTCTGAGAGGCTCTGGGGTTCGATGTAAGGAGCAGAGTCTCAGGTTGGCAGAACAAGGGCTCAGGAACTGTCAGGTCAACATCAGAACAGAGGGACCCTGAACCCTACAACAGAGAGGACCCCAGAGAAGCCCTCCCCTGCTGTCAGTCCTGGGAATCACCATGGCAGGACAGCCACACACAGCATTTCTTTACTTCCACACAGGGGTCTGAGAGAGACTTGGGGAATTGGTATAAGGAGCAGGACCTCTGGTCCACAGAAGGGAGGTGTAGATCCAGCAGGGAGTCAAGGTGAGGATACAGAGGGAGGACTAAGGGACTCTGAATCCCAGAACACTCACTCCTAGGAGGCCCCAGGGTGGGAGTACTACATGCATAGTTTCCTGGCCACCACTTTGGGGTCTGAGAGACTTTGAAGCCTTGGTATAAGGAAGAAGTAGGGCCTCATGATAGCAGTGGGAGGACCCAGGTTATGCCAAGATGGGCAGGTAGGACAGAGGGAACCTGGACCCCAAAGTAGAGTCATCCTGGGATGCCCCAGTGCAGGATGATCATAGGTGTGTTTCTTAACTTCTGCATCCTGGTATAAGAGAGACTGGGGCTTGGTATGAAGGGAGAGCTTCAGGCTGGCAGAGGAAAGGCCCAGGTCCTGTCGGGAGTCAAGGTGAAAACACAGAGGGAGGGCGAGGAACAAAATGGACCCTAGAGCAAAATGGATTTCACAGAAATGGTCCCCTACTGTCAATCCTGAGCAGCGTCAAGTGGGGATGGGGTAAGAGTTTCAAATGTGATGTTTCCTGACCTCCTGCTTGAGCATCTGAGGAAAGTGAGGTTTAGCCACAGAGGTCTGTACTCATGGAGGCAGAGTGAGGAGTCCCAGGCCTTTTGGGGAATCATGGTAAAGACTGTGAGAAAAGATTGAGTGAACCCACAGGAGAATGTACAAAAATCCAGCCCTCCCTGCCCCTACTGTCAGCCAGGGGAGGACCTGAAGTGGTGTGGTTGCATTAGTTTCCCTTCATTTTCATCTTTGGCCTTACATAAATGTGAGACCTTTGTTTAAGGAGGGTGGCCTCAGGTAAACAGAGGGAGTCCTACCAGGCATCAAGGTGAGGACTGAGCAGATCCCACATCCCAGGACAGATGGACTCAATGGTATTTGGCCACCCCTTGCTGTTCCCCTGGAGGTGGGGCTACCTCATTCCCTTTTTTTCAACTTCAGGGGTGTGTGATCTTGTTCTGAGAATTTTGCCTCAGGCCAGCAGAGGCATGGGCCCCAGGTCTTGCCAGAAATAAAGTAAGTTCCCTTAGCAAGCACAGAGTGGACTATGCACCCTAGAACAAAGGGGACCCCACAGAGTCTGGCCCAACTCTCCTGTGAACACTGGGAGCCCAGGATTCTGTTTATAGTCTCCACCCTCAGATGCTACCTCATTTCCTCTTACAGGGACTCCAGGAACTGGAAGGTAAAGGCCCTGGTCTGAGGCATATGACTGTAGGTCACAGAGCAGAGGAGGCCCAGGTAGTGCCAACAGTCAAGGTAAGGTACGTGATCTGAATGTGTCCCCATAGTCTCCCCCATCTCAAAACAGAGGTGGCCTCATAGCACCCAACCCCATCCCACCCCATAGTCATCCCCAGAACCCTGGGAATGCTGGCAGCACCCTGAGGAACCATCTCATTTCCTCATACAGGATCTTAGAGGACAGACTGCCCAAGAGGAGAACACCCCTAAAGAGAAGACCTGTACATTGCCTTTGTTGGAGCTGCGAAGGGTGTTTCTCAGCTGAGGCCAATCACACTTCCTCTCTCCCCAAGGTCTGTGGATCTCATGACCCACTTCCTGCTCATATTCTTGCCAACAGGAGTCATCACGCTTCCTGTTGCAAAGAGTTGGTGCTACATGCTTGAGGAAGGCTCACAGTCCCAAACTGAGGCACAGGACCTCTTTGGTACACAGATTCCTGAGACTAAGGAAGAGGAAGTCACCTACTTATTCCCCTACTGCTCCTGCTTTTCCCCCTCTTCCCCTCTTCTTCTTTCTCCTATCCTTCCTCCACTCCCTCTTCCTCATCCTCGTCCTCCTCTTCTACCTCTTCTTCCTCTTCCTCATCTTCCTCTTCCTCTCCCTCCTCTCATTCCTCCTCCCCCACATCCCCTTCTTCCTCTACCTCCTCTTTCTCCTCCTCTTCTTCCTCATGCTCCTCTTGCTCCTGCTGTTTCCCTTCCTCCTCCTCCTCCTCTTCTTCCCCTCTTTCTTCCTGCCATTGTCACATAACAGGAATCATGAAGGTACTTGCTGCTGTTGCTAGGGCACCACGTCCCTCCAGTTTCCTCAGAGAGTCTGTTTCTCTCCCATTGTCATGGAAGCCACTCCATCAATCAAATCATATCAGGACTCTAACTGCCAAGAAGAGGAAGAGCCAAGCATTTCACAGACTCTGCTAGACATTGGGCCCTTGCTTAGAGATGCCATAGAGAATAAGGTGGCTGCTCTGGTGGAGTTCCTGCTCCTCAGGTATAGAGCAAAGAAACCAATCATAAAAGCAGAAATGTTAAGTAGTGTCACCAAAGAGTACAAGGACTACTTTCCTGTGATCCTTAGCCAAGCATCTGAGTGCATGCAGCTGATCTTTTACATTGATGTGAAGAAAATGGATCCTACCAGCCACTTCTATGTCCTGATCAACACCTTAGGCCTGACCTGCAATGGGATGTTGAATGCTGAGCAGAACGTGCCCAAGAATGGCCTCTTGATAGACATTCTGGGTGTGATCTTCATGGGTGGCAACCGTGCCCCAGAGGAGGATATCTGGGAAGTGCTGAGTTTTATGGAGGTATATCATGGGAGGGAGCACTTCATTTATTGAGAGCCTAGGAAGCTCATCACCAAAGAGTGGATTCAGAAACAGTACCTGGTGTACCAGCAGGTGCCCAATAGTGATCCTGCATGCTTTCAGTTCCTGTGGGGTCCCAGAACCTATGCTGAAACCAGCAAGATGAAAGTCCTGGAGATTTTGGCCAAGGACAATGATACGATGCCCATGGCCTTTCCTATGTTGTATGAGGAGGCTTTGAGAGATGAAGATGAGAGATCCCAAGCCAGAGTTGTCATTGGCAGTGGGGCAGCCTGGACCAGGGTATGGGCCTATTCTAGAGCCACATTTGGCAGTTTCTGTTGCCATAAGTTAGGTACAAGGCAGATTTTTCACTGTTTTTGAAATGAGCAGTCATTGTTTTAAGTGGTTGAGAGGCAGAACGGGGATTGGTGAATTTAGTATGTAACATCTTTGTGTTCTTCTATAAGGGTGGTTTGGAGGTTTCTTTTTCTTTTTAGCATTTTTTAGATGTTATTCTTATTAATGAAAGAATTAATTTCAAGTTCTAAGTTTACAAATGACATTGGTCACAAATATACTGTTGTTTATGCAGTTTAAGAAGTGAGTATTTTACCTATTTTGCATTTATAGTTATTTTTCCCACTATTGTCTTTGAACTTTCATACTAACTTTACAAGTGATTAATCCACTACTTTTACTGTGTATTTACCTTTATCACTGAGCTTTATACTTTCATATGTTTTCTTGTTGCTAATTAACACCCCCCTCTTTTCAGCTTTAAAGAAGCCTTTTAGTGTTTCTTGTAAAGACAGTTTAATGGTGATGAATTCCTTTGTCTTTTACTTGTCTGAAAAACTTGATTTCTCCTTCAATTCTGAATAACTTCTGGGAAGAATATTAAAGGTTGTAAGTTTTTTTTTCTTTCAGCACTGAATATATTGTGTCACTCCCTTCTGGCCTGCAAAATTTCTGCTGAAAAATCTACCAATAGTCCTACGGGGCTGGGGAGATGGGTCCGTTATACATAGCAAGTTGTTTTTCTCTTGCTACTTTTAAGATTCTCTTCATTTTGTCATTTTGTAAAACAAATTGGGAAATCTTCCATCTTATTTTGTGGTGTAGAACAAGACAGCATGGTGTTAAAAAAAGGTTTCTTTGGAAATGTGAAAGAAGTCAGAAGTAAAATTGATGGGGTCAAGAAATACAGAAAAAGTTTTTAAAAATTAATTGTGGCCTTCCTTTATCCCTTTTATTGTGTCATTCTATATAATTAAAAGATGTATACCTCGATATGGTTGGCTTGTTTGAAAATGTAGGAGAAATTAAACTAATTAAGTAAGACCCCTGCTTAGTGGCTCATTTCTTCCACAATCATGAATTAAACATTGGTTCTAAGGAAGGCCCTGGGTAAGTAGTAGGGACACTAGTATGAACAGTACACACACATCCATATAATGATAGTCTAGAAACCACAGTAGTATAGGGATGGTAGTGAGTAAGACCTACAGAACAAGTAAAAGAGGAAGAGAGGCAGTGGGGCTCCAGGAGAGAGCACTCAAGTGTAAATAGCCCAGGCCAGGACATTTGGGACTATGGGAAACTGTGAGTCCTTCTGGAGGAGTTCATTGTAATGTAGCTGGGTGGAATTGTGGCCAGACTCACAGACTGCGTGTCTTGAGGAATGAGAAAAAAAGGAGTCTGGGATGGAAAACTGCACTTAGCAGTTATTTTGGGGATGGTGGATGAACCAGAGAACAATATTCACCTGAGACGGATAGGGAAGGTGTCCACATTCTCATCCCTATACACATAAATACAGTGTACAAACTAGATGTTTTATACCCATCATCTGCAAGGATTTCTGGTAAATCCAGTGGTATTCCTTTGAAGTGGTGCCCAGAAGACTCTAGACTGACACTCTTTCCTGGCCACAGAACACCAGACCTACTGTATTAAAAATGATACTTAGCCCTGGCTGCTATGACTCAATGGATTGAACACCATCCTGTGAACCAAAGGGTCACTGGTTCAATTCCCAGTCAGGGCACATGCCTGGGTTGTGGGCCAGGACCCCAGTGGGGAGTGCATGAGGGGCAACCACGCATTCATGTTTCTCTCCCTCTCTTTCTCCCTCCCTTCCCCTCTCTAAAAATAAATAAATAAAATATTTCAAAAATGATATTTAATTATATTATCTTGAGTGTAATTTGCGCAGATCTAAACAAAGGCTATTTAATAGAGTTGAAATGACTGAAAATTGTGGTTTGGATGTAAGAGCTGCTGAGAGAGGGAAGAAGTTGGTCTTTGACTCGAATTCTAGGAGCTTTTAGTTATATCTATCCAGGGAAGATTCCCCCACACCCAAATTAAATAATAGATCCTTTAGGGGGGAAAATGTACTGTTTTTTATTTATGAAGCAGTATTTTTGGCTAATATAATATTCTGTGTCCTATCACATTGCACATTCTCTGAGATCTGAAAAACAAAATTTTTTCTGGAGTACAAGGTAGTAAGACTTGGGTGTTATATAATACTAGAAAGTAACTGTCGTTCATCAAAGTTTCCATGTACACAAGGCACACTCTGTGAGGTGCTTTACAAACTCTCCATATGTTCCTAAAGTCCTACAAGACAGGGCTTCTCAAACCCACTTACTTCACAGAAGAAAAACCTGAGGCTCATAGGGCCTGGTAATTTTCCCAGTATCACATGGCTAGTAATCGACAGGGTAGAGGTTGGACCCCTAGCCTGAGTTCATCTAGAGTTCATGCTGCTTCTACCCATTCCATTCTGTGGCTGACCTTCTGACTCATAAATCGTTTCTCTTCTCAGTACTGCATGATGTCTGTCTGGCAACAAAAAGAGGGACACTGTGGCCAAGGTAAAAGCAGCCCGCAGAAAGGAAGGTGATGATCCAAATCAAACACAATCTGGGTACTGTCTGTGGCCTTTATTTACCCAAGGTCCTCCTGCATGACAGCACCCTTCACCTGGTCTTCCCCTGTGTGCCCTCCAGTCCAAATCTGGAACCTGGAATGCTGACCAGCTCATCACTGCTGCCCCCTCTGAAAGCTGTGCCCACTCACAGTGGAACAGCCCCAAATCTCCTGCCCCCACACCTAGCATAAAGCATTTCTACTCCCTGCTGAAGTCCCCTGTTTGTCCATTCCTCACCCTAGAGCCCCTCTGGTGACAAAAGTCCCTTCAAATTTGAACAGTGACCTTTAGGTACTTGGTCATCCTGTTGGCTGTCTTCAACACACTCTTAAAATGTTTTCCAAATGAACTGGTGAGTAGAGTCCGATTGGCCCTCAATCTACTGATTTTGGGATGTAACCCTGAAGTTGGAGGGTTTTTTAAAACAATGTTTAAAGTACGATTTTTATGGGATATTTTATTTGAAACTGGCTACTGAACCCATACAAGATGAATCAGCTTATCCAGCTAGTCAAAACAAAAAGCTTCCTGCATTAAGTGGTAGATGAAGAAAAATCATGGAAGTAACTGTAGAGAAAACATCTGTAGAGGCTAAATTTACCAAAACTTGGAGCTTCTAATGGGTGAAAAATGGTTTCTTGGTACAGATGATGACCCTAATTAAAAAAGAAAAAAAAAATGATCCATCCTTCCACTGCTTTTTGTCTGTGTATCTGTCTTATAGAAAAAGAGTCATTTTCAGTGTGCCTGATGGCACCTGTTTACGTGTTCAGGTATGTCCAGTCATGTTGAGGTAGCAGAAACTCACAAGATTTTGGATATGCATCAAGAAGAAGGAGAAAATGCTCAACCAACTGAGATTATATAGGTTGTCTCAAAGGGAAATGTAGAAAAGTGCTATTGAGTGAAGATGGCAAGCCCTCTTGGCTGGTATTTACAGGATCCTGTGAAAATTATAGGTGATCCTGTATTTAAAATCACCTTTCACATAGTAGTCTTCCAAAAAAGTTGGAGAATTTACAGAAAATTTGACCTTCTCAAAAATTCCTCTAAGAAATAAAGGTTATCACTATATTCACAGAAGCTCTTATTTCTTTTGCTGCTGAGATATTTGGAGACTGAAAATTGAGCCTTTGTCCAGACATACACAAGTTTTTGTCCCTTCCAAGTTCATAGTCACAGCCAATGACTGGTCACTGCAAGAGTACACCGGTCTAGTCCCTTTGCCCTGATTTCTGGAAATTCAGAATGGCCATCCCAATTTCAGAACTTTCCATGTGTTCAGATGAAGTCTTTAATGTGACAGCATGGAGGCCAATCCCTTCTCCTACAGACAATGACCCCAAAAGAACTCCCCAATCAATGCCCTGCATGCTAATCTCAATCTTAGAGCCTGCTTCAGAGAAAAACTAACCAGGGAAAGTGTGTTTTTCTATATATTATTTTTGTTTTATTATTAATCCTTAGTATGGATAAATTTCTCAGTATTTTTTATTATACTTTCTGGTGTTTTATTTTCCACCCCAAAATATAATCATATTCACCCATATTGTCTTATGGTTTTCTTAAAAAGTTTTTAAATCTTTGATTGATCTATAATTTTGATGTTGAGGTAGAGGTAGAGAACTTTTAAATTATTTTTTAAAGAGATTAACTAGTTCTCTCTACACTATTTATTTTAAAAATTAATCCTTCCCCAAAACTTTTATAAGGTATAACACGCTTTTATCCTTTTAATCTAATTTCTAGGTTTTGAACTAACACATTTTTCTTCCATTGTGTTTAGTAGTTGAAATAGTTAAATTATTAATATTCTTCAAGTGCAACATAAGCTGCATCTGATGTGTTTTAATATGTAGGTCTTTCATTAATTTTTAGATATTATATACCCAATTATGTTTTTAATTTCATTTAAGATTTTTTATTTAATTTATCGGGGTGGCATTAGTTAATAAAATTTAATTTCTTAATTTTTAAAGAACTGTTTGCATGTGCTATTTACTTTTATTTTAAATTATATTTTATTAATTATGCTACTACAGTTGTCCCAAATTTCCCCCTCAGTTCCCTTCTACCCAACACCCCTAACTCCCTCAGGCAATCCCCACAACATTGTTCATGTCCATGGGTCATGTGTACGTTCTTTGGCTACTCCATTTCATATACTGTACTTTACTATTCTGAAACTACCTATTTGTAGTCCTTTTTAAAAAAGATATTATTAATTTATTTTTAGAGAGAGGGGAAGGGAATGTTAAAGAGAGGGAGAGAAACATCAATGTGTGGTTGCTTCTTGCATGCCCCCTACTGGGGACCTGATCCACCCCCCAGGCATTTGCCCTGAATGGGAATCAAACTGGCGACCCTTTGGTTCACAAGCTGGTGCTCAATCCACTGAACCACACCATCCAGGGCTATTTTTACTTCTTAATCCCCTCATCCCTTTACCCATTTCCCCCATTCCCCCCTCCCATATAGAAACTATCAAAATGCTCCCCATAACCTTGATTCTGTCTCTCTCTGTTCTTCTTATTTGTTTAGTTTGTTTTTTAGATTAAGTGGTTGATAGATATGTATTTATTGCCATTTTATTTTTCATAGTTTTTATCTTCTTCATTTTCTTAAGTCCTTTTAACATTTCATATAAAATTTGTTTGGTGAAGATGAGCTCCTTTAGTTTTTCCTTGTCTGGGAAGTTCTTTATGTGCCTTTTGATTCTAAATGATATCTTTGCTGGGTAGAGAAATCTTGGCTATAGGTCCCTGCTTTTCATGACTTTGAATATTTCTTGTCAATCTCTTCTAGCCCGCAAAGTTTCTCTTGAGAAACAGCTGACAGTCTTATGGGAACCACCCTATAAGTAACTGACTGCTTTTCTCTTGGTGCTTTTAATATTCTCTCTTTATCTTTAAACTTTGGCATTTTAATTTGATGTGTCATGGGGTGGGCCTCTTTGCATCTCTGTACTCTCTGTACTTCCTGGACTTGCATGTTTACTTCCTTCATCAAATTAAGAAGTTTTGTTTCATTACTTTTTCAAATAGATTTCCAATTTCTTGCTCTTTTTCTCCTTCTGGCACTCTGTGATGCGAATGTTGGACTGCTTGAAGCTGTCCCAGGTGCTGCTTACACTATCCTTGTTTTTTTTTTTTTTTTTTTTTGGATTCTTTTTTCTTCCTGTGGTTCTGATTGGTTGTTTTTTGCTTCCATATGTTCCAAATCATTGATTTGATTCTCAGCTTCATCCACTCTACTGTTATTTCCCTCCAAACTGTTCTTTATTTTAATTAGTGTATCCTTCACTTCTAACTGGATCTGTTTTACGCTGTTGAGATACTAAGTTCCTCGAGCATCCTTATAAGCAGCGTTTTGAACTCTGCATCTGATAGATTGTTTATCTCCATTTCATTAAGTTCTTTTTCTGGAGTTTTGATCTGTTGTTTCATTTGGGCTATGTGTCTTTGTCTCCTCATTTTGGTAGCCTTCCTGGGTTTGTTTCTATGTATAAGGTAGGGCTGCTATGATGCTCTGTGTTGGTAGTGTGGCCTAATGTAGTAGGTGTCCTGTAGTGTCCATTGGCACAGCTTCCCCTGTCACCCAAGCTGGGTCCTTGAGGTGCACCTTTCATGTGGGCTGAGCACACTCTCCTCTTGTAGTTGAGACTGGACTGCTTTTGGCAGGTCAGTGGGAGGGATTTACCCAGGCCAGTAAGCTGCAAGGACTGGCTGTGACCACAGACCACCAACATCTGTCCTCTATGGAGGAATAATTGTGCAGGGGCATGGTGGTCATGCTCTGGTGTGGTCTTCCTTTGTCTGCTGGGTACGCATGCTCTGGAGTTTCCTAGGTGGTACAGGCCAAGGTCAGCTCCCTCCTGTGTTTTCTTTAGGGCCACCCTGCCTAAGTTATAAAGCAATCTGAGATGGCTGTTACTTGTACTGGGCTCAGAAATTCCCAGGAGAAGACAAGCTCTGAATCTAGGCTGGTTGATGCTAGTGTCATGTCTGTGCCCACTTAGCAAGAGATACAGGGGCTGGGGGCTCAGTGAGGCTGACTGATGCTTGTTTGAGAGGATTTAGGAAGTTGTGAAGTATGAACCAAGACAAGCCATTCATATGGAAAAGAAATTTGGGTGAGCCCATAAGTTGGGTGGGACAGAGTGTCTGGGGATCGCCAGGGCGGGGCAAATAGTGTTAGCCAGGTCGATGGAATCTCAGATATGGCACTAGCCTGCTGGCTCTGTGGCTATGTGGGAGGAGGGTTCAGAAAAAGGACAATGGCTTCTTCCCACCTTTCTGTATGGGAGATAGCCATCCCCCAGCTCTCACCTTGATGCCATACACTTCAGTTCCTCCCCATTTGCCACTGGTGCCTTTCAAACTGTTACCCCAGTGCTGGAGCTCAGAGGGAGTGAGCCTGAATAAATCTGTTTATGAGTTCTTCAAGAGGAACTGATTGGGATTCCATAAGTTTCTTCTACCGATTCAATCCCCATTGGTTTTTGCAGCGAGAAGTTGTGGGCACTTATCCTCCTGGCACTGGAACCATAGGCTTGGGTCCTGGTTTGGGGCTGGGACTCCTCACTCCAGAGATATCCCTCCCAGATTTTTATCCACCCCATGTGGATGTAGGACCAGCTCATTCCACATCCCCACCCCTCCTACCAGTCTGGATGGATGTGGTTTATTTAATTCCATAGTACTCAGACTTCCAATCAGCTCAATTTCTGATAGTGTCAAGTTATGGTTGTTCTACATTTTAGTTGTAATTTTCATGTGGTTGTGTGAGGTGAGCCATGTTTACCTGCCACCACCTTGACTGGAATTCACATGAGCTTTTTAAAATTTACAAATGGTAGGACTTTTCTTTGTTCTTAGCTTTATTGCAGTGCGACTATGGAATCCGGTTTCACTAATTCTATGTTTCAAAATGCATTTAAATATGATTGCTCACTAATTTGCATGTCTTCATTGTTTAAGTGCCAGGCTACTTTTTGTTTCCCCCCTGATGCATTCTAATATATGTAAAAATGAGGAGCTACTTGCCGTGCTCTAAATTGTTACTTGTAATTTTCCATGGGTTTGGGCATCAGAAAATATATGGTGGAACATGTGGATTTCCTGTAGGGAAAGTGCTTCAGCATTATTTCAAGAACTTTATGGCAAAAATGTTGGCTATTAAGATGCCAGTTGTCTCTTCAGTTCTTGTTATTGTTTCTGAGTTATCTAGGACCAACACAACCCAATATGCCTTTAGAGACATTTGGTTTGAATGGTGGATCAACCAAGATCTCCAGGCTTTCTTCCTGCCAAGACACAGTATTGGGATTTCTGGGATCTAGTACCACCCTACTACTGACTTATTGTGTTACTATAAACACTATTCTCTGTGCCTCAGCATCTTTCTCTTTATATGGTGGTGAGAAATATTTTGAGTCTGATGGTCTGTGGGAACATTCTAGCTATGACTATGTGAGGCTAGAATGATGGGCAAAGCAAAAGTGACATGGAGAAGAGCAGTGGTGTAGAAGCAAGTAAGGGGATCAATAAAAGGGGGCCAACCACTTGGTCAGTCTCTTCCTTTCAGTTCTGCACTGAGAGCAGGTACGTATGCATGCTTTGTAGGTCTACAGTTCATGGATGGGAGAAGTAACCAGTCGACGGTTTGGATGATTACTTTAAGATTAAAACCTAAGCTGAAAACAAACTTGAATGCCTGAGAAACCAACTATACCTTGCATGCTTTGCTGATATATTTATTGATATATTTCCCTTTTCAAGTAATGGTGACAAAAAACAGATGGAACTCCTACCCTATCCCCCCCCAATAAAATACAGACACAGATTTCATTCAGCATATACAAGCATTGGGGCATGTCCAAATTCACTTCACTGGGTTACCAGAGCCAGTAGAGCTTGAATCTTGGGGGCAATCTGAGCATATGAGGCCCAGGAATAGAGCAAGCCAATGCTGAACAGAGGTTACCACTATGGGACCTGCCACTGGGGTGCCAGAAGAGGCTATAGAATTGAATCATGGTGAACAGAGATGCCTAGCCCTGTCATGTAGTCTAGAAAGTGACAGTGGGCTCCTGGGTAGTTTTCAATGAGCTCCATAGTCCCACAGAAATCTGTACCTCAGGGTTCTCATCTGCAAAACGGGGATAAGAGTCCTTCCCTGAATCTTTCACAAGGGTATGATATGGCTAAAATAGAATAATTTGTCAAAAGTGCTTTTCAAAAGATAAAGTGCTATACAAATTTAAGGGAATTCAGTTAACCGATTGTGATTGTGAGAGTGCCCCAGGGATAAGAGTGGACTGACTCATGGATCCAGGGGCCAAGGAAGTGGCAGAACTCCTCTGGTGTACCTTAAGTAGGCACAAATCAATGCAGGTAATGCCTGTTGTAAAGCGAAGTTCCCTTCGTTCCTTGACCTAGCACCTGGGTCGGGGCTTGGAAAGTCACTGTGAAAGTTATAGGAAGAGTCACAGGTGTCAAGGAGGAAGGAGAAGGTGGCATATAAAGCAGGGAGTTATTACTATTACCACACATAAGAATAGAAACCCACTGGATGCAAGGCATTGAACTGGCAGTGAAGATGAGGGATAGAGGCTGGTGTTAGCTGAGGGAGAGGGAGGCATCACAGCAGCAGAAGGAGGGATACTGCCCCAAAGAGTCTCAAGTGCTGGCTTTACTCCTAAAGGGATAATGCCAGTCTCTCTATCTTCAGGGGAAGGGAGGGCAGGGAAATAGAACCAAAAATACAATAGTCTCACCTAAGGATGAGATAACTCCCCTCTCTTCATCATACTGCTGCCCAGCATCTTAAGGAGGTATCAGAAATAGGCAAGCAGCTGGTCCATGTGCTTTGATGCTGAGGCCAAGCTGGGCCTGGAGCATCACAAAGGCAGTGTTAAGATTCTTGAAAACAGCAGTGGTTGTCAGCATTGTTGAGAGATATCTTATCTGTTCAGACATGGGCATAGTCTTAGGGAGCTGGACACTGAGAGCCTAAGATTTTAAGCCTCAGCATCAATAATGCCCCTTGGGGAATAGAGAGTCAGACCATTCTACTTGAAATGGGTTGCCAAGGAGATTCAGCGAATGGGCTAGGCAGGGGAAAAAATATACTCTAATTGCTTCTGCTGTTGCTCCTTTCCCCCAATTCCCTTGGCAAGGGGTGTGGGACCTCCTGGGGAAGTTGGGAGGCTGGTCTACAGGGTAACAGATGGTACCTACAAGTTAAGGCAAACAAGCTAGTAGAGCACATTGAAGAAGAAGAAGGTCACTGGCAAAATAACTCGTGAATAGTTATCCACGTGGTAGATGTGGATGAAGAGGCAACCCTTCTGCCAGGTACTGCCCTCACAATTGGGGACCATGCACAGGTACTTGCAGAACCTGCAGCAGCCACCAGGGCTCTGGGTAAGACTCGGGCAGAGGGACTGCTGAGCTGGGCAAGATAGGCCCTCCTCTTCGTCACCTTCCTCCTCAGTATCCTCAATCTCACACACAAAAGCATCCTGCTGCTGCTGATAGGCCTGGACACAGGAAGCAGTAAGGGCATGGGCAGAGGTGCAAGGCTGAAATGAACAAGGAAGGGTAAAAAGTCAAGGAAAGGTAAAACAAACCTAGGTGCTGCTTCAGGAGTTTCTGGAGATTCTGTGTTTTGCACACAGTTTTGGACCCCCAGAATTCCCACCTTCACATCAGAAAGTTTATTTAAATCCCCTCAACATTCCAGGTTACCCCCCCACACTCAGTGAGCTTGCCACCCATGTTCCCTGAGTACTAGCACCCTCACTTACATGCCTCAATACTCCAAAGCCTTGCTACCACTCCCATGCCCAGCTCATACATGACGAAGTCTTGGAGAACCACGGGTTTTCATGTGGTAGTAGGTCAGGAAGTTGGGCACAGCAAACTCCATCAGAGCACAGAAGCAGAAAGTGAAGCAGATGGCAATGTAGAAATCCAAGGCTGTAATATAGGAGACATGTGGGAAATTCTTCTGGGAGTAGGAGCCCAATGTGGTCATGGTGAGTAAAGAGGTGATTCCTGTGAAAGCACAAGAGTGGAGGCGGGCTCACCTACTGATCCATATATCACACTGCCTAAAGGATACCTGAGAAGGCAATTCTGTGCCCAGGTGGATGCCCACCATATCCACTTACCTAAAGAGGTCCTGGCTGGAGTAGAGTCTTTCTTGATCCAAAAGGAAATCCAGGAGATGATCACAGAAGAAGGGACATAGTTTTGAAAGATATTAAAGCCAAACTGCCTGCTCACATTGAAGAAAAGTGTTATGACCATGAAATCACCTAGAAGACATAAAATAATACCTCTTCATTACAACAGTAATGCAAGGGTTTCCCTCAGGCAGGACATGCATATTAAATGTCCCATTGTTCAGCTAATAGGATGCTCACCACAGTCTTAGAATAGAGGCACATTATTCCAGTACCACACACAAAGAATGAGAAGCTCAGAAACGAGATGCCCTGCAAGAGCCATGGCCAGTTAAGACCTAAACCAGAATCCGAAGCCTAATTGTTTCTTTCTCAGTTCACTGTCCCATACCCTACATGTCTTTCCCGAGTAACAGAAGAGTCAGATGAAAGTGAAAATATCAGCTAACCCTCTGGATATCAGGACCACACAACTTATGTCCAGATGGCTGACTGGGGCCTTTATGTCCATTGAGTTGCCACATCTACTCTGCAGAATCACAGTTTTACACACACACTACTGGCCTTTACAATGTGCATGCTAAAGAAATAAGGCAAGTGTGGCCTGTGCTGTGGTAGAGGAAGCACAGAATCCATTAAGTCTCTTTCGCATATATTCATATGCTAGTAAAATGCCTTAGCACTGCTCCATTGATGACCAAAAGAAATCACTCACCTACCCCAAACCTCTGGTGGTCCCTGTTCCAGAAGAGCTACAGAATCAAGTTTACACTTTGTAATTTGACACTAAAGGACCACCATGGCCTGAGTCCAACTGACATCTTACACACATATGCACACACCACCTTACCCTAAGCTAATTCTTTCTATTCACAGATTCCCTGTAAGGCTTGCATATTTATACCAATGTTCCAAACCTGGACTCTCTGTTCTTAATCTATTACCCTAACCCAAATTGAATGTTCTGAAAAAACAGAAAAAATATCTGAAACTAAATATTTCATTGAGTCCTCTAGATGTCAGTCTGCACAGTACACACCCACAGGTGGCTGAGGTCTTCACATTCAACTGAGTATCATGCTCTTAATGTTGGAGCCCAATGTTCTCCCTAGATGGTGATGGCTTCTACAGGACCTGATGAAAACCTGCCTTTCCAGTTGGTATCTTTTATTGTACCCTTCATGCTGCCTTATATTAGAACACACTCATCTCAAACACTTTGCATGCCCATCATGACTCCAAGAATTTGATGGGCTTTTCTGAGCCCAAAATGCCCCTTTTCATTCTCAACATCACATTGAATGTGTACTAGTTAAAATGCTGGCTCCTTAGTGAAGCTAAGCTCAAACTCCCAACTTGGTGGTGCTGTAGAATTCCTTAGTCTTAAAACCCCTTTTAAACACCTTCAGAGCAGGGCTCATGTGAGTCCTGTGGTTTGACTCCTGCACATCAAGCCTGCCGCAACCTGGAAACTAGTGCATGCTTAGCAAGTCTTGATGTTGCCTTACATTGCGTTGTACAGCAGACTGGAACACTAGCCTGGTCATGTCTTGTCTTGGAAAGTAAATCATCTGTCAGCAGGCCTGGGTATGCTGGAGGTGAATGAGAAGAGGAACCTTTCCTACTTATCTTGGCACTACTGACATTCAATGGACAAGACTTCACAGAATATTTTGGAAAAAGGGAAGTAAGTGTTCCAGGGGTTAGTGAAATACCTGTGTCCAAAGTGGTAATTTTGGGTATAGAACACCTCCTCCAGGGTTGCTTCAGGAACCACTTACACTTGCCTACTTCCCAGGATGTATTTATCTAGTAACTAGTTCTCTTGCCCTGGGGTCTTGACTAAAATTTAAGATACCCTTATTTAGCTAAAACCACTCACCACAAAACTCAGTTGAGCTTAAGTATGCTTATTGCAAGAAGACTTATTATCTTACTGGCTTTTTAATTTTTTATTTGATTTATTCTAGCCAAAGAAGAACCTTCTCCACTTGTCAACACATAAAAATTTGTCCTTGAAGGCTGATAGGAGGATATTAACACTCACCACTTTCCTATTTCTGAGGAATGCAGGAGCATGGGTAAGGTAGGGCAAAAAGGGAGAAATACCTGGGAGAAGTCAAAGAAAAAAGCTAATTATGTTTTCTGCTCTTATTTACTTTGGCCAGACCCCAGTTGGTCCCTGCACTGTCAGAGGAACACAATTAAAAAGGCTGTGTCCAGAGGACTTGGACTAGAAGAATGAGTGGACCCAAACTTTTGAATAACAAGGGAACAATAAGGAAATAAGGCTGTATAGCATATAAAGCAATATAACCTAAGGCTGGAACCATGATACTGGTCCTTTAATCTTGACCCCGTGGAAAAGTGATTGGACTTACTGTAGTCTCTATAGTTTTAGTGAGAAAAAAACTAGGTCCAATGGGTGGAAGTTCCAGAGACTCCAATTTCAGATAAACAGGGAGAGTTTTCTGATGGACAGAATTGTCTAGAGAAGGAAGGAACTCCCTTTCAAGAAAGTGAAGTCTTAATCACAGGTGAAATTCCATCAGAGGCTCAATAGCCATCAGTGAAGGCTGGACTTTCTGAAAGCCTTCTGAAACAGGAATTCTCAAGGTATAGGCCAAAGGTAGACAGAGTAGCAAACTACCACTGCATTATAAACCTTTAGGAGCTTAGTTCATAAGTTTGCTATTTATGGAGAGAACTGCCTTTGAACCGACTGGAAGAGGAAGAGTTTGGGATCAGTCCCAAAGATAACTGACACTGGAGAAGCCATGATTCCAGATCAACTAGTTTCTAGCAGAAGAGAAAATGCCCTCTTTATTTCTCCCCAAGAACTCTCCTCTCTCCCATGGATGGCTGATGCTTACCTACCATCATTGCTTTGGTGATGATGCTGGCTCTGGGGCTTTGTGGTCACTAGGGTACCATTTTGAAACAATGCACAACCATCTACTAAATGGAACCACTAGTGACTTGAAAGCCCCTGGGCCTTGTCTCCTCTGCCATATTTGATGATGGATCTCATTCGTCTGGGAAAACTGAGGTGCAGAAAGACAAGAGGCAGGCCAATGTATAGTTGGTAGAAAATCAAGGATCCCAAGTCATAGGTAGTAAAACTGCTTACCCAGAATCCCCAAGAGAAAGAAAAGCATTTATCCATGTTCATCTCCTTTCCTACTGACAATACTGTGTTGCTCAACCTGGGCTGCATGGGTTCCTCACTCTCCGTTTTACTCCACCTAAAATCTGTCACCTGCCTCTCAGACCTCTCCACCTGCATAGTACTGTGCAATCAATCAAAGCTCTAGCTAGATGAGCATTAGCTATTGCTCAAACAATGACTGACTAAGCAAGTAAAGCAAAAACAGATTTTCTGCCCAGCCTTATGGAAACAAAGCAAGATGTCTCCCATGGTAAGTGTTTAGTTTGGTGACTGGCTCCATCTGCATTCTGGAAACAATGACGGCAGTGCCTCTGCTGCCCCAATTTGATCAACATGTGTGAAGAGGCTTTCCAGGGCTGCTTTGGAAACAACCAAATATGGTTGGGAACAACATCAACTCCTTATTCAAATCACCTAATAACACAAGCAAAGATGCTCACATCTTTAGTTGGGAACTAAAGTTTAAGAGACCTAGGAACCTCCCCCTCTGGTGCTTCTTAGGGGCTAGGTCAGAAAACCAGTGATCACAAAGTATCTGTATTGAATTTACCATGATGTCTTTGACAGTAATCTGGGCTTGTTAGGGATTCTCCTTTAAAATAATTGATGCAGCAGCTATTGTAGCTCCTGAAACCTCCTCCGTATTACCTCAGCCCCCACCTAACTGATAATAGAACTCTAGTCTCTGTATCCTATTAAGACATACTTTGCTTCCTACTTAGTCAACCTGGATTGGTTCTGGGTATAGAGAACTCACATGAGTTTCATTCCCAAAAGTCGTTCAAGGAGGTCAGTGGTAACAAAGACTTGAAACTGAAGGGTCTGCATGACAAAGCTAGTTGCAAATTCTGACAACACTATGCTAGGAGGAACCCCCCAAAATCCTGAATTATTTTCTGGAGGGTGGGCCCTTTGTAGTACACGCTTCCCTGTTAGATGAGTGTTCTAGGAATATATCTGTATCAGTGTACCAGCTGGCACTATTGTGAGAGGTTGCACTTGGTTTCAGTGAATTTTTCGAAGCCTCTTTCAACACATTTGCCCATTGCACGATGGGTGATTTACGAGTGCACCTACCCACACTGCACTGAGTGTTCAGCAGTTTTTAACCAAAAATGGCATGATCCCCATGCTGCACCCTCCCTATTCACCAGATCTCACCCTGAGCAACTTTTTTTGTTTCCCCAGATGAAAAATGTCCTCAAAGGGAAACATTTTACCAATATGAAGAGGTGGAAAAAGACAGCAGAAGCACTAAAAGGCATCAAATATCAACGAGTTCAAAAATTGTTTTGAGTAGTGAAAAAAAAACATCTTGATTGGTTTGTTGCATCAAATGGAGAGGTATTTGAAGGTGACTGAAGTTTAAACATGTAAGAATAAGTACACATTTTTAAAATAAATGAATAATTTTTGAGAGGTCCCCACCTTCTAACTTTATCTACTTACCTACCCTCTCCAGGGCTTGGTGAAGCATTTACTTCTTTGAAGAGAATACTAAGATGTAGCTACAAAGTCTCAGTTTCCTCTGCAAACAGTTGTAAGCGCTTAGCATTAACAAGACGGGAAGCATGTTCTTCAATACTTCCATGGGATGACTACATAGCATTTGTATGTATAGATTACCACTTCCACTCATCCCTACCATCCTCCAAAGCCTAACACTGGTTCCAAAGAGTCACTTACCAGCTATGGTAGAAATAGTTCCAGTCTCATTGCTCACTCCTGTAAAATCAAACTGGAAGAGCTTCCAGGAATTACTCTCATTGATTTCAATCTTGAAATCTTTCCACTTGTATATCATCTCATTCTTAGGATAGGAAACTGTAAAGCAATGTGGGAAGGAGGGTCATATGAGACTGGGAAGCCCAGGAGAGGTCTTCATCAGCATGAAGTCTGAGCAATGCTTTAGAGTCCTGACTCTGGCCTCACCAGTGTTGTACCTTGCTCCCCTTACCTCATTGTTGAAATCCATTCAATTAGTGCATTTACTAAGCATCCCTCAGTACCAAATCCTGTGCTGGAAATGCAGAGATTAACAAGGCAGGAACCTTGCCTTCAAGAATTCACATTTTATTGAGTTAGACAGTGAGTGTACATCTGTACTTCTTGCGATTGCTCTGAGAAACCTCTGCTCCTGGGACAGGTAGGAAACAGGGGAGGAAAGATCACTTGGTGACGCACCCAGAAAAGACTTCATAGAGATGGTGACATTCCCGATAAATCTTAAAAGTTGAGTCGGTTTTCTCTATATGGATGAGGCTGAGGGGATGAGGAGGGTGTTCTATGCTCAGAAAGAAGAACATGTCTGGTGTATTATGGATATGCCAAAAGTTCAGGGTGGTTAGTTCACGGAGGTTAAATGGAGTATGCAAGAGTAGGTAGCGGGGGCCAGTTTATGAATGGCCTTGAGGGACATTATAATGAGTTATAATTGATACATGAGAGAAAAGATTTGAAACTAAAAAGTGACCTGGTCTAAATTATTCTTCAGCTAGGTCACTCTGGTCATAATATGAAGATGGCCTACTGACAGGTATACCAGTTATGGGATGCCAGCGTAGTAATCCATACATAATAAAATGAATGAAGGCAGAATTCAAAGCTGTGGCAGTGAAAAGGCAGATGAACAGACAGGATCAATAGAAATTTGGAAGGGAACACCAATATGATGTAATTGATTAGATATAGCAGGTGAAGGAGAATGAAGCATCAAAGCTCTTGGCTTGAACAACTGTGTAGGTGGTGATACCTTTCTTCAATGAGATAGGTAGGGACACAGAAGCTACACATTTGTTTTGGGGATAGAAGTTGGGAGTAGACAGTGTATTTCATTTTGGACATATTCAGTTTCAAAGTGAAGATGTTGCAAAAGTCCAAGAGGAAGGTGACAAAGACCTAAACTAAGGTAGTGGCAATTGAGATGGAGAGGTGCAGACATACATGAAATACACTTCAGAGGCAGGTGACAGACTTGAGGTGGAGTAAAAGAGAGAGTGAGGAACCCATGAAGCCCAAGTTGAGCAACACAGTATGGTCAGTAGGAAAGGAGATGAACATGGATTAGGAGGTCCTAGGTAAACTTGGCACCAACTTAGGAGAAATGTAAAGGGACGGATGAGAAAATAAGGGGCCTAGAATGAATCTGGGGTACCTGAAACCTAGGAAGGTACTCACAGCTAGAAAAAGACAGAGGGCAAGAGTGAGAATCCATTGGAAATTTTAGCATGTGAAGTGAACATCCAGCATCAATGGTCATCCTGGAAGGGAGAATGAAAATGGTCATCCTGGAAGGGAGAAAGAAGCTTCACTAAGCTGGACCTGAGAACTTAAGTATCCACCAAACTTGGGCCCAGGGACCACCATCAATGAATGGCAACACTGCAATTTCTGACAAAGAGCTTAAAGGAAAGACACTAAGAGGAAAACAACAGCATGGAAGTATCTGGTCACTCTGGTCTCCATCTTCAGAGAACTGTAGGGGCCAACTTAGATGGACTTTTGTTTCTTGTCCATCCCAGTTTCCAGAACCTGCCATCGCTCTCCCACTCTCTACCACTTCCCCAGACCCACATCATCCATTCACAACCTTTCCCTGCCAGGCATTCAGGTATCCATCCTGGTCTTTGCTGTCTTTCCAACCACTGTGTTACTGCTCCATCTGTAACAAGTGGTGGCAATAACAGTTGGTATCTACCACCTGTGGTAGATAATTCTGCCACAGTAAATGTGTCCTTACATCCAGTTCTCACTTAGGATGGAATTGCCCAGGCAATGCAGTCATACTGATATGTTTTAGTTGAGGAGTTCTGGACTTGGAGTCAAGTAACTGAGTACTAGCCCCAGCTCTGCCAAAGAACTTGGTGTGTGACTTTAAGCAATATCTTCCTATTTTGAGGCCTTAGTGCCTGTGTATGTACATAAGGGGGTTGAGTTCATGGCCTAAGAAAGCTTGAAAAGGCCCTTAGAAGTATCATCCATGATGAAATTTCTGCCCATGTTTCTTTGGTGAAAATTCTCAGAAGGAGAGGGAGAGTCCTGAGAGGTAAGACTCTAGAGGTTTGACATACCTAACTGTGTACAACACCTTGCCATCCTTGTGGATGTGGACCATCTGGTTGGGCATGGTGACCGCATATACTTGAGTCCTCTTAGAATTCCTAAAAAAGGTGTCTGTGATCCATAACTGGTTCACCATGTTGCCATTCAGAATAAAACTGTCAAAGCTGTCATTGTGATGGAGGCGTTCATCATACCAAGTCTGGCAGAAGGTGATGTCAATGGAGTATTCCTGGTGGAAAGCATAAAATATAGCACGCACTTGGGACTGTGCAAAGAACATTCTTGTGGCATCCTGTGACAGACCTATTAAGCAGATAGGAACCCACTCAGCTTTGCATGGAGGAAAGCAGAATGAATTTGGCTGTAGGAGTTTTCTATTTCTATTTCCAAAAAGAAAAGAATATTCCTAAATGGATGACAGTTTGGGAAGGTACATTTCAAGTAAAAACAGACAATGGTGACTTGATTGTGTAGACCAGGCTCATCACATCACCACTCCCTTCTAGGGATGTGGTGCTACTCCAGCCAGGTCAAGACCCTCTCAGTCCCCATAGTCTCATAAAAAATCAAAGATCTCAGCTCAAAATCATTTCCAACATTCACAAACACACACAACTTTGATTATGTACAGCAAAGTTTCCCCTTTCAGCTTTTGTTTGGGGTAACCCAGGTATTAATTAACCTAAATCCTTCATCCTCCAGAATTACATTAAAAAAATTAAGTGCTTTGAGTCATGAGAGAAATGTCTATTTAGTCACATGTGTTTTTTTTAATTACTTTTTGTTTTGTTTTGTTTTTCCTTTTAAACAAGGGCAACTAACCTCTGAATGGGTGTGTAAGTGTGTATATATATATATATATATATATATATATATATATATCCATGATTATTTGGTTTCCAGATATTGTCTATTCCATAAACTGTTAAACATCAAGATTGATGTTTAATAAGAAACATGAGCAGCTAGAAATTTGTGCCACTGGTATCGAAGGGAGAAAAAAAACCGGACAATAGAACTGCAAGCAGCTTGAACAACAAGAACCAGAACTAGGCCAAGGAAGAGCCATGTCCCAGCTGAGACTCAGACAGAAAGGGACCTGTCCAAAGTCACACAAATAGTTATTGATAGCACACTGATGCTCAGAGCACCATTACCATAGCCTTGTACTGGGACAACCTTCACCAATCTTCCTCTCCAGTGTTTATTTCACTTGTACAAACAATCCCCTTTCTACTGAGGTCCAATTTCCCCCTGCAGAATCCCTAGGTCTTTACCCTGAGTTATCCTGCATCAAACAACAAACACTAACCACATACCAACAAAGTTGGAGGCCAGTAGAGCCTACAGGGGGATGGTCAAGACAATCCCTGCTTATCTTTGCTGCCTAGGCCAAAAGGTGGTGACAACTGCTGCCAAATTGCTGGGATCCTGCATCCTAGACTGAGAATGTTCCCTGAAATGGTCCAAAAGGCAGACAGAAAAAAGGTGACAGAGCCTGTGTACCATTCACATGAAAGCCCTCAGCCCTACCCCAACTGGCCCCTCCAGCCTTCACAAGTGGCCTTCAGAGTATTTCTACAGTCCCAAGTGGCTGGCAGTTCCAACTTGGCCTGTAGAGCCTCCTTTGTTCTCAGGCCATGTGAAGTGTTTGGTAGCTAGGAGAAGCCTTCTCCTCCAGAATCTATGCTGTGCTCCTGCTCTATGTTCTAGTGCTTCAAATAAGCATTTAATTTCTATTTAAGAAGATACCACATGTAAGTTCACTACACATCAACTGAGAGTTAACAGTTCAATTTTCCCTAGTTTGACAAGGGAGCTTGGGATATACATCTTCTTTAGATTGGCTGAAACTCTAGAAATATAGTGTTAGAAAATTGGCTTAATTAGAATAATTTATGATAATTACCACAGCAAGAAGCAACTGTTGATCCTGTGATGAGAAGTCATTCCCAGACTGATCACTGTCTTCTTCTAAGCTCAAGCCAGAAGACTGGTAGAAACATTTTCTTTAAATCCCCATGCTGTGGGCTCAGGTTTTGTTCCTGAGGACAGTTCCTGTCCTCTACATAACATCTGACTGAAGGGTGTTGGAGCTCAAAAAACCCTCAAACAACTGCTCCTACTATGTACAAAATGCTGGGGACTCACAATCTTGCTGAGAGACTCAGTTACCTCAAACCTAAATGGGGGATTCCAGTGGCAACCTTGCCTGCCACACAGGCTCTCATGAGGATCTGAGGATACAATGCTCTGTTTATTAGCAAGTGCTGTGGCTATGTGATAACCACACCAACCGTAGGATTCTATACTGTCACCAGAGAAAAGTAGGCTATACAAGAACTGGGACTTCCCAAAACTTTAAAGACCAATTTGGAACTATGTAGAAGGCCCAGTTTCTCAGGAACTATAATACCACATAAGTGCTTGGAATCTTCTAAGGGCACGTGGCTAAAGCACCATGTTAGTGGACAAAGAAAATCAAGTTTTTCGCTCTTCTTTGGACCAGTTCTGTGTTAGATGCCAGCAGTGACTGCTTAGTTTAGACTGTATCACTTGGGATTGTCAGGTATCAGCACTTCTTGGCACCTCAGGTGAGGCCAGTGCTACCAGCATTAATAAGAGCAGAGTGAGAAGACATAGGGCATTCAGCTACTATTAGTGGGGCTACTCCTCAGCTGCCATAAGAGATCTTGCAGATGATAGAACTTGGTTTCCCAAGTTTATATCTTACAAAAATATCAAGGAGGTTTAGCCGCAAATTTTCCACTACTCTTCAGGCCACTTTTTCCATTCCCACATTAATGACGGGAAAGATCCATTTTCTGTTAAGAATAAACAGTGACCATGATGGTGGGACCACAAGATCTCAACTTCTGGGAAGTAGCTCAGAACCCAGTATTTCTTAGTATTCCAACAACTTAAATCAAACTAATTGCTAAATTCATACTCATTTAGTGGTAAGCACATTGATAACAGCAAAAAAGTAAACCTGACATCAAGGGAAGAAGAAAAAAAAACTTTAAAATGTCAACAGAAACTCAAAAAGATCCATCTGCTCTTACACTTCTCTTCTTCCTTGTTATTTCCCAGAACTCCATTCTAGTTGGTATAGGTCTTTACTTGATCATGGTCATGTGTAGTAGGCAGAGTCTAATAAGGCCTCCAATGATCTTCACTTCCTGGTGTTCATGCCCTTGTATAATACTTTCCACTCAACTGTGGACTGGACTTAATGACTTGCTTCTAATGAACAGAATACCAAAGAAGCAATAGGATGTCACTCCCAAAATTAGATTTCAAGTTTGTGACTTTCATTTTGAACACCTTTTCTCATTCTCTTGCTTACTCTGAGAGAAGCTAGCTGCATGTTTTGAGCTACCCCGTAGAGGGGCCTACCTGGCAAGGACTGTGGGGGACCTCCAGATGACAGCCAGAACAGACTAAATCCTGCCAACAAATGTATGAGGGCCTTAAAGTGGATCTTCCCTCAGTTAAGCCTTAAGGTGAGATATCAGCCTCAATTGACACCTTACCTATGCTTTGTAAGACACCTTGAAACAGAAGACCCAGCTAAATCATGCCTGGATTCTCAACCCACATGAGCTGTGAGCTAATGACTACATTTTATTTTAAGAGCTTGTCTTTTCTGGACCTGACTAGCATGGTTCAGTTAGTAGGAGTGTTGTCTTGTGGGCCAAACAGTTGTGGGTTCAATTCCCAGCCAGGGCACATGCCTGGGCTGTGGGTTTGATCCCCATTCAGGGCACATATTGGAAGCATCTGATTGATGTTTCTCTCTCACACCTTTGTTTTGCTCCCTCTCTCTCTCTCCCTCCCCTTCCCTCTCTCTAAAATCAGTAAGTATGTCCTTGGATGAGAATAAAAAAATAAGATCCTGCGTTTTGGGGTAATCTGTTCCATAGCAATACATAAGTGCACTATGCCTCAAGAACCTGGTAGCCAAACAAAGCATCACATTGGTGAATATCATTCTTTTGCTCGGTTTATACAATCACCTTGATCTACCATAAATTCTTACTGACCTTTGAGTGTCTGTTTGCAAATCTCATCTTAGAACCTAGACTCTGAGTTCACCCACTGATGCCTGTTGTATACCAGACACACTAAAACTGTGTCTGACCTGGTCAAGTCTATGGCTACCATGGAGATGGTTACCACATCTTTTTTCACCATCAGGCTAGGCAGATGAAAGTGACTTTTGCAGACTATCTTTCATAATTCATATGTTCAGCTAACATATACTGAGTCCTTGACATTACGGAGCCCATAGTCAAGGAAGCAAGGCAGACGTAGAACACATAATTATAATATAATAAAGTAAGGAAGATCAAGTAAACACCTGGGATAAAGCTAGAAAGATCTGAGTGCCAAAGAGAGGAGTGTGATGTAAGAAGGGAGCAATAAATAGCCAAGGAGATCAGGAAGAATGCCATGAAAGAGATGTTATGTGAGCTAGACCCTAAAGGATAAGGCTTATGGACGAGTAGAAAACTGGCGCAATGGCATAGCAAACAGGAAATAGCTTGAACAATGACTCAGAGACACAAGATAGTTTGGGAATGCCCGTAGTCTAGTGTGAGTAGAGTACATGGTTTCTAAAGGGGCTAAAAGAAATAAAACCAGATTCCTGGGTTGACTCCAGTCATGGAGGGCTTTGACTGCTAGAGTATGGGGTTAAACTTCATGCTTTAAGCAGGGCCAGAATTGCAGGACACACATCACTCAGGAGGTCAGGTTAGTAGGTGGACAGGGGTAGGCAGAAACCTTGAATTTTGCATATTTCAAATAGGAGATAGTAAAGGCTAACTGGGGACAATACTGATACTAGAATGATAGCAGCAGAAAAAAAGAGAAGGAACCATGGAAAAATTAGAAAAACAGTCTTAGAGCAACAGTTGGTAACTGAATTTAAGTCCATAAAATCATTATCAGAAGAAATGAGCCATTCCATTGTGATATATAAAGTTTCTTTATTATTTTTATTTTTAATGAAAGACTGGAAATATAGTCAGGATTCTGAAGGTTCTCTTCAGGTAGTGAGGAACTTACATTTCCCAGCTTCCTTCTCAAGTCAGTGTTGGTTGAAGTATCTCTTTCCACCCAAACTTGTGTTCTAGATGTACAGAGCCCAAAAAACAAGTATGTAAAAGGCCTCATGGATCAGTTCCCTGGGCTAGGAGATACTATATCAAAGCTCAGTGCTCACCTTGTCCAGGATAGAGATAGGACCAAGGTTGTTGACAGAGAACTCAACAGTGACCACAGTGGGCTTCTCTGTAAAGGAAGCAGAACTGGCAGAGTTAAGTGTTCAACAGGGGCATGGGGCAGGAAAGGGTGTGGTCAGAGGGGAGAAAAAGGGAGATGGATAAAGGTTAGGCTATATGTTTTCAACATCCAATCCTATTTTTCTTTGTTATTTCATGGCAAGAGCCATTTAATAGACTGTTAACAGTCAGACTTACCTCAAAGGTCATATCGATTAGTCCAGTCTTCTCCTTTTATAGCTTGAAAAACTGGGGGTGAAAGAAGGGAAAAGTCTAGACCAAGGTGAGTGGCATTGCTGAGACTATAGTCTACCTCTTTTACCTGAGAGGAGAGCAACAGATATTCCTGCCCACATGCATGGCACCCTCACCTATACCCTAGACTCATCTCCATTCTTACACCCTCAAACTCCCTATCCTCTGGGTGGGAATAACTATATTCTGTTATTCACTGCCAATGCCAGGGCACAGTTTGTAATCATAGTTATTCAGGATACTGTCCAGGATTTGAGTGGCTGCTGGAAGTTTTCCAAGTTTATGATAGGTATCAATAGCAGTGGGCTTTAATTCTTCAGAGGGGCACTTCTTTTGGGGATCCTGGGGTTTGGGTCCATAGACATGATCATGATGGGCAGAAGGTACTTTTACTGATTCAACATGAGGTCCTTCAGTCCTAGAATGTAAAAACAAAAAATGAAGCTCTGTCTTCCACTCTGTAGGGTCCTCAGTTGGTACCTACTGGAACAGAAGCAAACCAAAATAATCTGCAACCCAATGCATAAAGAGTGGCTAGCAACAGTAATGTATGAGCCAGTAACAGATTATACTTATTTCTTCTAAATATAGCTGCTCTTTGGGAAACTTCTATGCTATCCCTTTTTTATGATAACTTTTTTATTTTAAAAAATCAATAACAAAACTGAGCCCAATGTTTTAAAATATTTTTCTCCTGTAAAATGATGAAGGCATCAGTTTGTGAGTTCTGGCCAATCAACTTCAGTTACTAGGCTTGGTCTCTCGTCTGCCTGACCAACATCTTAGGGGAGCAAATGGGCGGGCAGAGGGCAGGACTGCTGAGGAATGTTCAAGAAAGCCAGAGAAGCCTCTCTCAAGGAGAGCTGGAATACTGTGGGAATATTCTGCATTTCTTTCCTTTTGTGATGCTCATTGCATTGGAGTTGGAGGCTAGGGGTAGGGGGGTAGTAGCTCTAAGCACTAAGAAAAGGCAGGAATCCTTCACCCAGAGGCTGTTGTCCAGGAAATACATGGTCAACAGAAATCCAACCCGAGAGCCACAGCCATGTACCACAGCCAAATAATAATAACAATAATAATAATAATAATAATAATAATAATAATAGAAGAAGAAGAAAAATAAGAAGAATTAAGTATACAAAAAATTTAAAAACCACCTGCCAATGTATTTAGTAAAGGTTGTGTTACCTTCACTGGAGCCACTGGGGAAGTGGGTGTCAGGGGGCTTCTGAGGTTCTTGTTCTGTTCTTGTTTCTGATGTGGGTGCCTTGATTATTGGTGTGGTCATTTTCTGACAACTCATCAGCTTTACAGTTATGATTTGAGCACTTTTATGAATATATGTTCTAGTGCAATAAGAAATGTTTTGAAAAATAAAAATGTTAATATATGGACCTTATTCAGACACTAATTTTAAAAGTCAGACTAAAAAAACAAAACGCAACAAAACAAAACATATTTCTGACACAATAGGCGTGTTTTGGACACTGACTAGATAGTTTCTTCAGCTTGAAGAAATTATTCTAAAACTTTTGGTGTTAATAGTGGCATTTTATTATGTTTTTGGAGTACTTATGACTAGAAATACATACTAAAATAAGTACACATAAAATGATATAATGTCCGAGATTTGTTTTAAAATAATTTAAGCTGGAAATGGAGAGTGTGTTGGGTAAAGAGAAAATAAAAGTGGCCATGAATTGATAATTAATGAGGCTGGTGATGGGTACAAGGAGATTCACTCTATTGTTCCCTTTATCTTTAAAATATTATAAGAAAAGCTTTTTTTAAAGCTATCAAAAAACTAATCTGTGATACTGGAAGACAGGAAAGTGGTTTCATTTGGAGAGGAGTGGACTGAGAGGGGGCATGTGGTGAGGTTTGTAGTGGGTAAGGGTGAAAGTGGCTAGAATGTTCTATTCCCTGCTCTAGTGGAGGTTACATGGGCATGTTTACTTTGTGAAAATCCACTGAGCTGTTCACTCAAATTTCTATACTTTTATATTTGTATATTCAACATCCAAAATGGTTATTTTTTAGAAAGCCATCAGGAAACTAGTTTCCTAAAATAAGAGGTTAACAGAGCAAGAGATATGAACATGGCTTCTGTACTTCAGACCAAAGGACTGCCAACTTGAGCAGCAAAATGCATTTTCCTGTAGTGTTTCAAGCTCTTAGAATGCTTAACTGGTGTAAAGATGTGCTAAGTCTATGCCATTTCTAATGTCCAAAGTGGCTAATTCCCATTATGGGCAAGGAGAGAACTGGGTTTAGGAAAAGCAGTTTCCATTTACAAATACTACATGCAGAGATGTTCTCTTTCCCTGAGGCTTTCCCCCAGTCCCCTGAATAGATCATACCAACCAGTTTGGGAGGGCAGGAGGGAGAAAAAGGGACCTGAGATGCCACAAAATGAGTGACATGGTTGGAAGTATGGAATACCCAGGCCATCCAAGAACCTGCAGCAGTCTCTCCCAGGTGTCCGAAGTCAAATATAAAAACCTCGAGGTTCAAGACGCAAATAAGCAAAAGCCTAGAATCACCGAAGCCCCCCTGCTCCTGGACTAGTCTGCAATGAAAACGATATCAGAGGGTCTTGGGGTGCTGTAACCCTGCAATTAGCTTTTCTCAGTAAAAAACAAACAACAAACAAAAATACTTTCATCCTGGGATCCTTGGGATGAAGCAGTTGCTACAGAACATACTTTCCCTCAGCCAGCCATTAAGCCCACTTTCCAGCAAGAAATAACAAGAACTGGAAAAACACTCATGCACTGGACTAGTGGGATCATTGCATGGGAACTTTTAAGGTACCGACATCCCTCCTTTAGATGTGATGGTCCAAGACGAAGTTGAATTTCTGCACTCTCTACCCACACTGAGCTGGCTGGGAGGAGGGAAGGACCACTGGATTGCTTGTTTTTTTGTCCAGATCAGCCCTCTTTTCCACCTTACAGATGGAGAAACCGAGTCCCAGATTGGGGAAGACCTGTGTCCAAAGTCACACAATTGATTTAAGGCTGAACCTGGACCAGAGCAATTATTCCTAGTTCTATGTGCCCTTGTTAGCACAACCCACTGCCCCCTCCCCAGATTTTTCTTGACATCGCTGGTTGCCATGTTGACAGTGTTTGAACATCAGTTACTGCAGCACTTCTCCCTGGCTAGAAAGGAAGTTTCCATCTCAACAGCCCATCTTCCTTGTCATTTCTCTCTCTGCTCCCCCTCCCTTCTTATGTCCCCTTTCACCCCTCTTTTACCCAAGCCAGTTATTATGTTAGCTCTCCCAGCTAGTCTATTCACATCTAGACAGATGTGGATAACTAGAAATTCTTGGCACGAATTCAGAAATATTTACTAAGCTTCCACTCAGGGGACCTCCTCCCCAAGTCAGGGCACCAGTGAGCCAACAGGGAGCCCTACAGCCCCTCCCTTGAAGAACTAAAGCATTCTAAGTTGGAGAGAGAAACCACCTTCCCTCACCCCAATGCAGATAAGCAACACACAAGTGCAGTGCCATGGAGATTTCGAGAATGCTCTACAGATTAGGAAGCTAAGAACACTGGACAGTTCACAGTCAGTGGAAAACCCTCTCAAAAATATGAAGCAGTCATATTCTACCCTAAAAAGCAGGAAATGCAGGGAACAACTTTCCTAGGAAAGTCTCAGGGCCAGAAGAAGGTGTGAGGGAAGCTGACTGCTCTAGGGAAACCTGCTGTTAGCCTTTGGAAAAGTGGGGAGAGACTGAAATCCAGGACCCAAACCACAGACTTCAGAGAATAACATTCCTGGCCTCTGTCTCCAGTCCACCTAAGACCAGCAGGGTGTTTTGAGGGGAGGTCGGGATGGGAGTGCAGGGATTATGAGGAAGAAAGGGGGAGCCTGGCAGTGCAGGAGATGAGGTGGATAGCTGGGGTGGGAATCAAACGAGCGCTCATGCCTGGGCCTGGCACCAAGAGGAATGGAGGAAAGGGAAGAAGGTAAAGTGAGAGTTGTCTGGTACAGTGCTTGATAGATACTCTGTCGGAGCTCAGGAAACAAAAATTGGAGAAGGCACACTAGCCACTCAAATACTTTGGGCACATTTTTGCTCCCCCAGCCCGCGCGCCTTTCTGGGTGCTAGCTTCCCAAAGCCACCATCCCCCAACTCCAGAAGCACGAGCCTGCCTTGGCCCATTGCCCCGCGGGCCGCTCTCCTCTTCCCACCTGAGAGTCAGAGAGAGATGTGCTTGCTTTTCGCTGCTGCAAGGGTTTGGAGAGGGGGAGTCCAGTGATAGGAGCGGTCAGGGGACAAGATTCCTGCATCCCTTCCTGGGCGCCCTATCAGTGGCCCAGCGTGCCTATCCTAGACAAAACCGGGTGCAGACTGGCCGCACAAGGGCTGTGGGCAAAGTGGGCGCAGGGATCCCGGGAGGTGGCCTCACTCCTGGGGAGACGGTACGAACGGCTTCTGGGTTCCAGGACGGAGACTCACCTACACGGGAGGATTATGGACATGCCCAAGAGGATCAGGAGAACTTTGGTCAACATCGTGGCGGGGACCGGCACGACCACCTGTGCAGAGGTCGCAGCGCAGGGCCTCGCAGCACCAAGCACGGTGTGCGGGATTTTGTTGGGCTCCAACTTTCACTCCTCCCACTCGCCCCGCCCTACACCGCCCACCTTGGCCCAGCCCCCCTGGGCCCCAAATCTCAGACTCTTGTGTTCACTGCTGCTGCTGCTGAGTTTAGGGGACCGTCGACAATGGCCACGGGAAGAGGAGGGGAGAGAGGGGGACGGAGACCTGTCGCCAGGCACCCCGCTTCCCTCAGCCCCTACCACTGCAGCACTGTCAGACAGCAGGGATGGAGGATGGGAGGAGAAGGAGGAGGAGGCGAGCCAGCGGTGCGCAGGTCCCAGGCGGGGAAAACCGGCGGCTCATGGCTTTGGCTACGAGGGCGGCTGAAGACTGGCCCCAGTAGGGACAAGATGAGTGGGCTGGATGGACTTCTTCTTCCTCTAAGACGACCTTCAG
This sequence comes from Mormoops blainvillei, assembly GCA_004026545.1. NCBI lineage: Eukaryota > Metazoa > Chordata > Mammalia > Chiroptera > Mormoopidae > Mormoops > Mormoops blainvillei. Next base: position 52,775 of record PVJD01006621.1, on the reverse strand, counting down.
CCCACCGACGCTCCTCTAGCCATTGGTTCCCCACCACCACCTGCTGCACACCATTGCTTCTCCAAGTCACCTGGCCTCTGAGATTTTCCCCACGCGCACTCCACACCTTCCAATCCTTCAGAACACATCTCTTGGCATCAGAATGAAGCTGGGTAACTTAGCAACTTCCTTGGCACAGGAGGAGAAGAGAGACTTGGGGGTCTCCCTGGCAAGCTCTGATATGAGATACTTACACAGGTCAGTTCCCAGGTACTTAGGGGCGGGAAAGCACCTGCCACAGCCAGGTTTCGGCATTCACTGGCGGACTTGCACCAAGACACTGACACAATTGGCTCCTGCTTCACCCTGGGGGCCTGGGTATGAAATGGACCCCTTGGATGGAGGGACCTTGGAAATCACCTCTGCAAAATCAACTGGTCAGATCTTTCTGGAGACTTGGCTCTCAGTGATGCCAGAAGAAGTGAGAAAGCACTGGGGATGAGGATGGGGATGGGGGTCTGTGGCCCCATTTAACGGGGACATCTCAAGAGTCTCAAACATCCTTGAACTTCATCTTTCTTGCCTAGACTCTCATGATTCACTTCAGAACGGGAAGAATTGTGGAGATTTGCATATCAAGCTGATGCCAAACACTAGCAGCATCCTTACCTGTTGCTCTAGAATAGGCTGTGTGCATCACAGCTTATCTGGTGGCTCTTTGGAGAGATTTTGCTGTACCATGCTAGTCTAATACACCCTTTTCATGAATCACCCCCGTCCCATCACTCTGCTTTGTCATCTTCACAACACTGCTCACTAACTAATAATTTTCTTGCATGGTTCTTTGTGAGCTTGTTTATGGTAGGTTCTCCCTACTAGAGTAAGCTCAGTGACAAAAACAAGACAAAACAAAACAAAACAAAACAAAACAAAACAAAAAAAAAAAATATATATATATATATATATATATATATATATATATCTGCTTGGTTTTCCACTACATCTCTGAAACAGGTGAGTTCTGAGCACACAGTAGGTACTCAACAAATATTTGGTGCTAGCCTTTGTGCAGCTGTGTGTCCTAGTGCCACTAAGTTCACTGAGGTCTGGGCTCCCTTCAGACTCTGTGTAAGAGAGAGGGCTTCAGGACACATTCAGAGCTCCTGTGTGTATGCTTCCTAACCCTGTGATAGGGCCAGCTTCATGGATGTAAGAACTGTGCAATCCCACAGGGTCCTGCACACAGAAGAACTCCATGCTTTGTTTAATGTTTTGCTGTTGCCCTTTTAACATTCTTAATAATTTTTGAACAAGTGGCCTTGCATTTTAATTTTTCTCTAGGCCATGCAGATTATGTAGGCATTCTTACCCTAGGGAGATATGCTGCAGATCAGGGAACAGGCAAACACAGAACATTCCTGAGCCTTCAGACAGAGGAAGCTGTCTGGCCATGTGCCTACCTTTCTGTCCAGCATCAGACTGCTGCGGAGATGGGCAATTCTGCATTTACTGTAGCCAGTCTTTTGCTTGAAGTGTCTTATATGCATGTCCCTTCCTCCAGTGACATTGGAGCTCCAGGAGATGGAGGTTTTTCTGATTTACCTGTCCTCCCCTGAGTTGAGTGCAGTGCCCCAGTGACTGGTATTAGTTACATTTGCTGAATGAGCAACTGAATTCCAGGCAGCCAAAAAGCAAGTGGTTGCAGATTTCTAATTGGAGGTCACAACCAGGGTACCTTTCTTTTAAGGGTTTAGATTATTCGCAAAAAAATCCTTATTTTTTTTCTGTAAAATAAAAGACATATTTTTCATTTTCACCAATAACTTTATTGACTTGGATATTTCGAGTATGTCAGCTATCTTCCATGTGGTATAATGTTGATTGTTCTCAATTAATGTCTTGATTTGATCACTATCAACTTCAACTGGTCTACTGGAGCAAGAAATCTCCAGCACAAAACTTCGCAAACCACTCTTGACACATTCGTTCAGACATAGCACCTTCTCCATACACTGCACAAATATTTTTTTGTATGTTTTAGCTGTGTTTTTACCTTTCTTGGAATAATAAAACATAATATGCTGAAAATTTTCTTCCATCTTCAAAATTAAAATGGCTACACAAAATTCACCAATTTTGCTAAGTTTTAAAAATGCACACTGATATGACAGCTGTCACAATACAATCTAACAAAATTGTTTCAAACGAAGTTAAAGACAACCAAGCAATACTAGAGCCATCTTAACAGAGGAAAAATGAACGAATTTTTGGCCAACCCTATATGTCACACGTGCTTTGTCTGTGCTGATCCTTGAACTTGGTGGTGGAGGAATACACTGCAAGACCTTAGACATAGTCTCGGCTCTCACATACGTGATACAAAAGAGAAGAGGGAACCTCTCAAAAAATTATTATTAACAGAAGTTATGATTGCCCTGACATTCCCAGGAAGATGGGACTACTTCTAACTGTTCAGTCCTGGAATGTGCATATAGGCTGGAAGAGGGTGTACTTTGTATGGATTTGAGCTTGGAAGTAATAGCTAGGTCTCACAAGCACAGGTACAGAGATGGGCATTACAAGTAGAGAGCCAGCCAAGGTGTTGAAATCAGAAATGTGTGGTGCTTGATAGAGAACAAGATGAATTTGCAGGGAGAATTTGTGTGAAGAGGTGCTACAGGAGATAAAGCTGGGCTTTGAATGACAGTCAAGAACTTGCACTTTATCTTGTAAGCAAAGGGACAGTTATAGAAGTGTTTTGAACAGAGACATTGTATGTCAGACAGGAATAGTTACAGAAAGGACAGACTGCAACCTCTTATCTCCCAGAAAAGGAGTTACACCAACTTGAATTAAAGCATACCCACAAAGGATAGTTGAAAAGGAGGGGATGATCTGGGGGAGGTTTAACTGATACAATTGATGACTAATTAAATGGAGTGGAGGAGGAGGCAAAGAAGGGAGGGTTGCTGGAGAAGACAGGGGGTTTTCCTCAGGTAACCAGGGTGGTAGAACAGAAATACAGAAGGCAAGATGAGAAGGAAGAGCTTTTACTCAAAGTTCAGAGAATAGCCTCTTGCATTTTGCACTTCTCTTTCTAATGGTCCAATAATCTTCAAATTTATTGTCTAGATATGTATGTGTGTGCATGCACATGTATGCCCACTTCTCTATCCTGAGTCCTTTGTACTTCAAATACATCTCTCTTCAAGTTGATAGTCAAGCTGGACATAAAGCTAAGTCAGGAGAAGAAGTGAATGAAGGGACCATCAGGGGACAGCCAGGCTTCAGAGTAGATAGACAGTGGTGCTGAGGCAGCCAGCACAGGGCAGTGATTAGGCCTCTGTGTTTCACTGCAGGCAGGGCTGGATTTGAATTTCTGATCCTCTGCTAGATACCAGCAAAATGGTCAAGAGGAAGTTACTTAAAGTCACTGAGTCCCATGTTTATCATGTGTAAAATGGGAGTTATAATGCTTTCCATCTGGCATTTTTGATGATTCAATGGTATAGTCTATGTAAAGCATTTAACATAGAATCTGGCACATGGTCAGTATATAACAAAACTTATGTGCCATTATCAGTATTACTATTATTAGAAAATAACTGATAAAGAGCAGTGCATGCACAGTTGATATCCTTGATGTCTTCAATAGCAACTAGGAAGTATCTGACCATTGAGCAACAGCCCAGTCCCAGATACACATCGAAGAGCAAGGCTTCTATCCCAAGATAGTGGAAATGGAGTGGAAAAAACAGGACTCTTGACTTCAGTGAACCGGATCACTGAGCGAGCACCTCAGGCTGGTGGTATTGAGGCCCAGTATACAAGGGAGGAGAGAGTCATGTCTGGGGATGGAGGATGAGAGTCACTAGCACATGGGTGCTCTTCAAAGCCATAGGACTGGATATGGTCACCCAGGAAGAAAGAACAGTCCTGAGAGGGTTGTAACAGCAGCCAGTAGAAGAGAGAGGCATTTCTATTAGGATGGTGAGAATTATCAACAATGTCCTATTAAGATGAATGGTGCCCACCGGGTTTATCATCAGAGAGGTCATTGGTAAGCTTTGCACTAGCTGTTATAGTGGAGCAGTTGGGTTGGGGGACCAGTTCACAACAGAGGGTTGAGGAGTATAAGAGAGGGGCAGTGAAAGAAAGAATATGAATGTACACAGCTTATCTGGGAAGTCTGGTTAGAAAGCAGGGAGAACTGTCACTGTCTCTGAGATTAAGTGTGGGGAGGGCAGTGGGGCTTAGTGCAGAGGCCATGTCTGATTCTTCCCTGAGATGGTGGAGGTAATATACACCAAGAGGTGGGAAGGTGGAGGCATCTGTCTCATAGAAAAACATGCTAGTGGGTTAGTGGGAGGTTTTGAAGGTGTGGATAAGGTTCCAGAGTGGTGGAGTTCAATGGAAATTGCAGAAGCACAGGGAATCGCAGGGATGTGTGTGCTAGAGAGCAATGAGCACAAAACCTTACGGTGGAGGACTGGGGTTTTGGGTATGGTGGGTCTTGTTGGGGTATGAGGGAAATTATTACCTGCACCCCATCTTCTCTCCTCCAAATTCAGAGTAATTTAAAAATTAGATTCAATGGTCTGACAGATACTTCCCTACATACCCTAACAAAGGGAACAGAGGATCCAAACTGGTTTCCAGAAATGCCACTCAACCCCTTGCCCCTGCCTGAAATTAAACTTAGCTATATGTCCTGAGGACAGGAAAAGCTGCAAAAGGCAGATGATTCTCCCGTGTACCACAGAAGCCTGGAACAGAAAAACCAAGGAACTGGGGTCACTGCATTTTCTTTGCTTTGTTTTACCAATTGGGTAAGCCACCACTTCTCTTCAGGGAGGAGTAAGATGCAGAACACAAGTACATGTTCTCGCATATGACAAGCAACAGATGTTTCCTACTATGTGGGTAAAGTGGAGAAACTACATAAAAGAGGACTAATTTCTCTTACAATCTCCAGGGTTTTTTTCCTTTGAACTCCTTAAACTTAATGATGAAGTAGAAGATTAACCAGAGATGAAGCTGTGATCCTCATGTGTATACCAAGGGATGGTGGAAATGAGTCAGTATATCAAAAGCCCCTGGTTACAGATACCTGTTTTCCCCTTTATGAAAATCTACACCATTACCAACACCTGCCCCCTTTGTGTAGTGAAGGCGTAACACTTCCAGCCTCACCTTCCTTTTCTTGCAGATGTAGTTCTAGGTGCTGGGGATACAGCGACAAGCCAGACTAAGTCCCTGCCTTCACACAGCTTTTATTCTTATGCAAGGAAACAGGCAATACACAAGATAAGGAAATAAGTCTGATAATTTCTAATATGAAGTGCCATTAAATAGTTAAAACTGATAATCGTAGCCAAGAATGACTACAGGAAAAAGACAGGGGATTGACAATCCAGCCAGAGTAGAGGAAATGTCCTGAGCTCCTCCTAGGCTTTCTGATCAGCTTGGAAACTCAGGACAATTATCTCTGCAACCACTTTTGCCATCTCTAATTCTAATGTGCAATAAAGGGAGCAGGATGTCGGTAAAATGACAAGGTTATTAATGTACAAGAGGCTGCCAAGCCATTATCATTTATTTCAAGTGGTGGTAAAAGCAGATGACTCATCCTTCAGAGCTGCAGGACTTTGCACCAAACGGTCCAGTTTGCCTATTTTCATGAGCCTGAGTTTCAAGAGACAGGTTTTCTGAGCATGAATAATCCTGAGGACTTGTATTTCTTCACCCCAGCTGTCAAAGCTCTCACGGGAACAAACACAGGCTTCAGTAATGACTGGGAGCAGAGTGGTTTCCCAGCAGAGATGGAACAAAGCAACTAGATTGAAGAGTCTATGTTTGCCTTGCACTCCCTGAGCCTTGTGTAGGTTAAGGAGAAAAAGAGTGAGTCTCTTATTGGAATTCCCAGGAGGAACATCTTCTACCTGGTGCTCTGGGAAAGTGCAGCTAATTTAATGAAACACATATCTCCTCCCAAGACTGCAGAAAATCAGTTGGTCAGTTCATAATGCCTGCTGGGCCCAGTTAGCAATCATCTGTTATAACTGGGATGTTGAGCTTGGTGAAGTGCTTCAAAAGGGTTCTTGGATGGAAACTCTTCCATTGATTTTGCAACGTGAGGCAGCCTTTTATACAAAAGAGATTTGTTCCAACATATTGGGAGGTGAATTTATCAAGGAAGTAGGTAGTATCAAAGTAAAATGTCTTTGTAAAGAGCAGGTGCTTTCTTTATTTCTGATGCACCATCAATAACATCATTGTTTGGGCCTAAGTTCCAAAATTTTTTGAGCTGGTGCTCTTGTTTGAAATAGAAAGGCTTTCTGGTAGGCTAAATAAATTTGAGACATTCTATTTCTACAGACAACTTTGACAGGAAAAAGACAGAATAGGTGTTTATCTCTAAGAGCCTAATATGATGGGCTATAAGACGAATTGGGATTTGTAAGAAACTGTAAGGGATTCTGTGTAGCTTGTCCTAACTTCCTCATGTAGTAGGGAATCTCTTTTACAATAAAGTGTCCCTCACAAATAGGACATACAGCCTTAGACTGAACAAGGGGCGGGGAGTCTACTACTTACAAGGAAGTCTATGTCACTTTTAGACTAGCTCTACAGCAAAGATGTCCTTTGACATGATAAATGAAGTATTTCCTGAGAGAAAGTAGAGTGGTCAACTGGACTCTCCTTGCTTTCAATCCTAAGTTGACCAGTTGGACTCTTCTTGCTTTCAACTCTAAGTTGGCCAGGACAAAATATTTAAACTAGAACTTTGAAAACCTGTCCTTACCACTCTTTTGCCCTGCCCACAAAATACTACAGGCATGGTTTAAGCTCTTTCTCTACAGGCATCCACTGTGTGGCGTTGAGATGATTTGACTTTGGGGATGGTGGACACACAATGCAATATACAGATATTTCATAGAAATATATATTTAAAACCTATATGATCCTATTAACCAATGTTGCCCTAATAAATTTAAAAAACAGATAAGTGACTCATTATTTTAATACTTCTGGTACAGTATGGATCAAAGATTAGCCAAGAATATAGAGACATCACCCTCATCTGGACATCCTAAAATCAATGCTAAGCCTTCTGCCATTTCTTCATGGGCAAACCCTTAGGACTTCACTAAAAGCCTGTTTACACTTAATCTACATAAAATTCTAAACATCTTACAGAAATCTGGTTACCATCCCACAGCAACTTAACAATTAGAAGGGAACAGGGCTTATCCACCTCATAATCAAGGCTGCAAATAGTTTTATGTATGTCAATAATAATGCAATTAACCATAGAATTTTCACTGTGTTCTTGAGAAAATTACTTTTCTTCTCTGAGCCTCAGTTTCTGCTTTTGTTTGTTTGAGTGATGTGAGAAAGACGACAGCTCCCTGCACATATTTCATAGGCCTGTGTTATTTCTTGTCAGTTATTGTGTTGCATCACTTACTGTGTTGTTACCTTAAAGTAATGAAAACTCTTAAATTGACTGAGACAACAAAAACATTTATAACATAAAGTCTAGAAGTATGTGGGCTGCTGCGTTGCTTTACTCAACTGCTCAACAATGTCATTGAGGACCATCTTGAGGACAACACAATGTAGCTGTCTCTTTTCTTTAGTGGCAGAACTTGAACTAGAACAAGAACTGGACTGAAAGTCATCTAACAATTAATTCAAAGCTCTGTCTACTGCTTGCACTCTTTTAGGGTTGTGGATATTCCAAATACATCAATTGCTTTTTATGTAACGCTGAATTGAGGAAAAAACCACTGGAGGTTGAACAAAGCTATCTTAAGGGGCCTCTTGCTGTCCAATCGACTGTAAAGTTCCATAAACCCAGGAAGGATCTAATTTCATGATATGGTTAAAGGTATAGCAGAATGAATAAGGATCCAGAAAGTTGGAGAAAATCTAATCTGTTTAGGATGCCTCTGGTTAGGAGTGGTGAGAAAACTGGATACTTAGAGAGATACAGTGGGAAGTGAAACTGGCATGTATCTCCAGTGCCAAGGTACTAAGATTTTTTTTTCTTTTAAGAGACTTTACATGATTTAAGGAAAGGACTTTGACATGGTCATATTTATGTTTTTGAAAGACTAGTATGACTGTGATGCTAAACATGGATTTGAGGAGATGGGGTATGAGACCAGAAGTAGCTGTTTTTTGTTTGTTTGTTTGTTTGTTTGTTTTTTGTTTTTTAAAGATGCTATTCCAATGTTCCAGGACAAAAATACCATGAATCTGACCTAGGTCAGGGTAAAGGAGATAGAGAAAAGAGGCTCAGGCTCCTTCAGGTATTAGGCATTCCAGTAATTGGTGACAGATTGGACATGGGCAGTGAGAGAATGTTCACCACATGGGGACCTTCGAGTTTCAAGTGTGGTTCCCTCATGCCCCTACTGTCCTTCCCTGAGATAAGCTCCACAGGAGAGACAGGATGCCTTGCTATAGAAGTTATGATTTTGGTAGTTTAAGATGTGTTGACTCAGAGGTATCTATGGGGTGTCCAAGTGAAAATTTCTAGGAGGAAGTTGAATATATCAGGATGGAACTTAGGACACATGTCTAGGTTAGAGATAGACATTAATATTATGAATGATATTGTATAGCACTTAGTGTTTTACAAAGCATCTTCATCTTCATGACTTTATTTAATCCTTACCCCAATTCTGTGAGGTAGACATTATTTTTCCTACTTCCAGGCTGAGGCAACTGAATCCCAGAGAAATTAGTTGACTTGCCTAAGATCACACACTCAGGAATAGAGCTAGGGCTAGGATGTATATCCTCTAATGCCAAATGTCATACATTTCCCATTGTTCTTCAAATAGCAAAGTCAACTTCATAGAGATGGTGGGAGAAGCCATGGGAATTGCTGAGGTACCTCAAAAGCTTATGGAGAGTAAGAAGAGAGGCAGAAGATAGAATCCTGGAGTTTTCACGGAAGTAGATGTGAGCTGCCTGCAGCTGGCCCTGAAGAATTTTGATCAATGGGATGTTAAGATTCCACTTGCCTGAGGACCTTGCCTGGGCTCTTCACCCAAAGGATGCTGGAATTTTGTCTTCTCAGCTTTTCTCCCATTTCTACTCCATCTGTCTCCTGTCTGTACTTCAGTATAAGTTCACTCAGTTTGTAGTTTGGATCTTGGCTCTGTTAACAATCTCTTAAGGTTCTGAACCCTGGCTTCATCCCTAGATTGTTGACTCATGGAGCATACCCTGAGCCTCCTCTTTTGGTCTTGGGCTTTGACCAGGGCTTATACTTGCTGAGTTTCAGGTTCTAGATGACAAGTCCCAGCGAGTGTTACAGACGAGGAATGAATTCAGACATATTTATTCATCCTTTCTCAGGCTTGCTTTCTTAACCAGCAGATCATAGAGGGATGTCTGTGATTTGCTTGATTGGCAAACAATCCCCAGGGAAGATTCACATGGAATGTTAGTCAGCAATGAGGGCTTTGTAAACTAGAGAACAATTCTCCAAATAGGCCTTGTGGGGAAGCAGTGAGAAAAATCCAAAAGACAACTATCAACTTGACGATGAGTTGGAGAGGGAGGGTGGCAAGGAAGACAATGGAAACTCTCATTTCTGTTTTCCGGGAAATTAGAGGCAATTTATTTCTGACCTCAGATCAGAAGAAACTGAATAGGAAAACTGTGCTAAGAAAAACTACTTCTTACATCACATTTTCCTGTCTGAGGAGTGAAGGATCTGTATGTAGGTGTCTAAAGAAAGTTTACCACTCCAAGTATCAGAGCTTTTGAAAATAGTTGATTAAATCACATATTACAAGAGGAAAAAATCCCCACAAATAGTTGGAGAATGGCACATTTTTCTACCTTAGCAAAACAAAGCATACCACGTATATCAAACCTCTTCTAAATGGATCCTGGTTCTTATTGTGAAGTTTTACATCATATCTTTGACCATGACACTTGTTTCCTTGGTTGCTACTTAGATGTAGTCACTTTACTAACATGGAAAATGGCCCCAAATAGATTTTTTGAGTCAGTGAATCTCTTTTTACAGAATTTCTTTTCTTCCTTCACTGTCAACCTGTCAACTGCCACTTCTTAGGATTGTCAGCAAGCCTACTTCTCAAATGAAATCGCTTTTTCCTGCTATTTCTCATTTGTTTTAAGGTTGGAATTTAGAAACATATGCTTCATAGAACTTTATGTAAACAAAAGTTTCTGGACTCTGAATTCCTGAGCCACTCCCCGTGAAAAAAGTTTGGGGCTTGGGGCTTCATGATGGCCATTTCAGTTGCTCTGAGTCTTTCCTTTTTTCTCTCCTCTCAGTTGTGTTCTCATACAGCACAGTTTATTCATTATTTTAGATAATATTTTCTGACATATTTCTACCATATGTCGGAGATTCTTTTAGAGGCTGGGGATACAGAAGTAAGCAAACGATAAAAGGGCCCTGGCCTCATGGGGTTTGTATTTCATGGGAGGAGGCACTTTAAAAACTAAGTACATTACATGATATTATAAGATTCAAAACCCTATGAAGAGAAATAAAGCAGGGTGAGGAATGATGTAGTGCTGAGGGTGAAGTTCATTATTTTAAATGAGATACGGTGATTGATAAAGGGATTGAATGGAGGCACTGAACCATATGGATATCTGAGAGGAAAACATTCCATGTAGAGAGGGAGGAGTAGGCCCTGAGATGGGTGTGTGCATGCATGCCTAATGTGCTGGAGAAATGGCAATGGGGCTAGTGTGGCTTAAAGAGAGTGGGAAAGGGTAGAGTGGTAGATGGATGAGGTCAGTGAATTGATGAGGGCTGGATCCTTAAATATCTTCAGGACCATTGAACGGACATTAGTTTTTATTCTGAAATGAGGGATTATAAAGAGATTTTGAAAAGAAAAGTGGTGTTATGGACTGAATTGTGTCCCTTCTAATACATATGTTGATGTCTTAGCACACAGTATCTCAGAAAGTGATTTCTCTTCAAGACAGGGTCTTTAAAGAGGTAATTAAGGTTAAATGAGGTCAATAAAGTGGGGCCCTAATCCAGTATGACTTGTGCCCTTATAAATAGGGGAGATTAGGACACAGACATGAACAGAGTGAAGCCCATGTGAAGAAATGGACAAGATGGCCATCTGCAAGTGAAGGAGAGAATTCTCAGAAAAATCCTGGCATTTCCAGTCAATACAGAGGCATAGGTAAACACACCTCATACAACTATAGCAAAAATTTCAACTAGACCAAAAAAAAAAATCTCCCAGAATTGTCAGAAAATCAAGCTGTATGGAAATCCAACAATCAAAGACTTAAAGGGGCCACATTCAGCCAGATGGGCAGGAGAGGCAGAGACACAGATATGTGTGGAGAGGCCTGGAGAGGTGGAGAGATGACAAGAAGTGTGGAGGGGTGGAAAGGCATTGAGAGGCACAGAGAAATGCAGTGGGCGGAGAGGCATGGAGACATGGAATGGGCAGTCCCAATCCACATGTGGTGGATAAAAATCAGGAGTGATACCTCAGGAGTGAGAGATCCCAGCCCCAGACCAGACCAGCCAGCCCAGGATTCCAGCACCAGGAAGATAAGTCTCCATAACTTCTGGCTGTAAAAACCAGGGAGGATTTGGGTGGTTATGGAAACTGGGATTCTCAATAGATTCCTCTTAAAGGGCCCATAGTGGACTTAGGACTCACACAGACCCAACCCCTCTGTGATTCAGCACAAGAGCAACAGCTGGAAGGGTACCAGTGGCACACAGGAAGAAAGTGAAGTGACTGGTAACAGGCTGAGTGCCAGGAGACAGCTTGCTTGGGGACAAAACCCCAAGGCCAGGCGAGGGCATTGCCCCCTCTCAGAGCTCTCCCCAAAGCAGAACAACAGAGTGGCGACATGGGTTGCCCCGCCCTGGCAATTACCTAAGGCTTGGCCCCATAGATCTTTCATGTCAGCTTTTCTACAATATGCCACGCTACTAAGACAGGAAGTCAAAGCAGCTCTACCTAATACACAGAAACAAACACAGATAGGCTGCCACAATAAGGAGACAAATAAATATGGCCCAAATGAAAGAAGAGAACAAAAATCCAGAAAAAGAACTGAATAACATGGAGATCAGCAACCTATCAGATGGAGAGTTTAAAACACTGGTTATCAAGATGTCCCAGAAGCTCATTGGGTACTTCAACAGCATAAAAATGACCCAGGCAGAAATGAAGGTTACATTAAGTGAAATTAAGAAAAATCTACAGGGAACCAACTATGGAGGTGATGAAGCTGAGAATCAGATCAACGATTTGGAACACAAGGAAGAAAAAAACATTCAATCAGAAAGTAGGAAGAAAATAAGAATTCAAGAAAACGAGGATAGGCTAAGGAGCCTCTGGGACATCTTTAAATGTACCAATGTCCAAATCATAGGGGTGCCAGAAAGAGAAGAGGAAGAGCAAGAAATTAAAAACTTATTTGAAAAAAATAATGAAGGAAAAATTCCCTAATTTGGTGAAGGAAATAGATATACAAATCCAGGAAGCACAGAGAGCCCCAAACAAATTGGGCACAAAGAGGACCACACCAAGACAACATTATAATTAAAAAGCAAAAGGTTAAAGAGAAAGAGAGAATCTTAAAATCAGCAAGAGAAAAGCAGAGAGTTACCTACAAAGGAGTCCCCATAAGACTGTCAGCTGATTTCTTAAAAGAAACTTTGCAGGCAAGATGGGACTGGCAAGAAGTATTCAAAGTGATGAAAAGCAAGGACCTACAACCTAGATTACTCTATCCAGCAAAGCTGTCATTTAGAATTGAAAGTCAGATAAAGTCCTTCCCAGACAAGGTAAAACTAAAGGAGTTCACCATCACCAAGGCATTATTATATGAAATGTTAAAGAGACTTATATAAGAAAAAGAATAAGAAGAAAACAATGAACATTAAATGGCAATAAATTCACAACTATCAATAATTTAATCCAAACAACAAACTCAGCAAACAAACAGAACAGGAGCATAATCATAGATACCGAGATCACTTGAAGGATTATCAGTTGGGAAGGGGAAGGAAGAGAATGAGAAAAAAGAGGAAGAGATTAAGAAGCACAAATTCATACATACAAAGTAGAGGGTGTTAAGAATAGTATAGGAAATGGAGAAGCCAAAGAACTTATAAGCATGACCCATGGACATGAGCTAAGTGGTGGTTGCTGGAGAGAATGAGGGTACTGGGTAGAGGGGGGCAAAGGAGGAAAATTGGGAAAGCTGTAATAGCATAATCAATAAAATATATTTAAAATAGAAATTAATACTGCTGAAACCTTGATCTTGGACTTACAACCTTCAAGATTGTGAGAAAATGAAAGTTTGTTGTTTAAGCCACTCATTCTGTGGTACTTCAGTAATACAAGGGGTATGATCAGACTTAACTTTAGAAATAGCACTCTGGCCTTGTGTGAAGAAAAACTATTGAAGTGCAAGGGTGGCCACATAAGTGGCCTGTGAATCTGAATATTGAGGAAGTATAGTGAATGTTGTTTAGAAATAGGTATTGGGCCCAGAGTTGAAGGTATTGGTAAATAAAAGCTCTAACAGAACAGAATGGAGGTACGCCAGGGAGTTTGAGTGACAAGAGCAAAGTGATTGAGAACCTGTTTTAAGCAATAGTGCAAAGGACATAAAACCTCTTGGCATTCCTATGCCTAGGAGTTCCTTTTGGAAACATATGCCATTGATCTGCCAAGATAAAGAAGGTTGTATCTTTGTGGGGCTTTAGCAATCTCCTGAGAAGTGTGAGGAGGTCACAGTAGATAAATCAGAAATGGAAGTGAATAGCTAAGAACTATATAACAGATAATTATTATAAAGGAGGAAAGATGGAATATAAGATAGTAAAAACAACTTACAGGTGCTTGGAGTTGGAAGATAGGGGTTACGATCTCAGGTTTATCACTTGTGGGGCAAAAAACTTATTCTTTGAGCTTTGCTGTATTTCTACTTCCATTGGAGCTCAAAATTTACACCTTGCCTTTCTTACAGTGCTAATGGGAAGGTCAAGTGTAATAAAGACTGGAAGTTCTGGTGTCTTTCCCCTATCTCCTGTTGGTGGAGTACTTGCAAAAACATCTAATTTGGTACTGCAAGATTTGAATATATTTTTACTGAACTAATTTCTTAAAAATTTTAATATGCCTTAGTTTATCTTTTAACAGCTCTAGTATTAGTCCTTTCTTTAGTAGCTTAAGTTTACCATAACAAGGGATAAGGGCCTTCATTTTTTATGTTCCCTCTCAGCCACAAATCTGGAATTTGGATGCTCACACTTAACCAACCTCAAGGAAGAAGCAGCCAATTCCTCAACATTTGTAGTCATCACCTTTTTACTTGACCTCACTCAGAAAAATGTGCCTATGTGCAGCACTTCCTGTCATGCCAGTAACTGGCAGTTGACCTTCAAGGGAAGTCACTCTTACAGAAAGACTCCAAGGAAAGAAAACAACACTACGCAGAAGGGATTCATCTAGCTCTGAGCTCTGAAAACTACCTTCCAGGCTTCCAGCTTTCTTGACTTCCCAAAGGCTGCTAAAGGCTTTGCATCCTTCAAAGCCTATGCTCAGGATAGTTCAGGCCAGGAAGTAGGGAAAGCATATTCTTTTACTTACATAAAAATAATTATTCAGTGGTATGAAGACCCCAAGATGAAGACTATCTCCAAATTCTTCAGGCTACTTTATATTTTCCAGGAACATCATGCTTTATTTCTAGGTCTCTAAACAGAAATATGGCAAAGCTCAAAGAATGTTATCTGCCCCACAAGTGGGTTTAAGGAGGTGGGACCCATCCAACTCCTCCAGAAACAGGTGTTCTCTTTAGTAAGACCATCTGCACACCCAAGTAATGAAGATAAATAATCCCCAAAGCTAGGGAAATTCAATATGTAGAAAGAGAGATGAAGCATGTCTTGAATTTTTATGGCCATCAGAATCACTTGTTAAAATACAGATTCCTGGACTTTGCCATGGACATTCTGATATAGTATGTCTGGGAAACTTAATTCTGTTGCTAGTGGCTCAAGGAAGGACTGCATGTTGCTAACTGGTCTCAATTATCCAAGACTCACTTGAACCAGGATCAGATGAGCTGTAAGATTCTTCTTTCCATCTTCAAATGCATACAGTTACTCCACTTGGTCAGTTAATCCTTAGTCAGCGTGCTACCTGAATCTGTGAACAATACCCTCTGATACTGTACAGACCATCTCAGTTTCTAAAATCTCTCCTGGACACACATTAATCTGATCCTCACTTTAACACTTGGTAAAGCTGGCATACTGTCATAAGTATCTGATTTTACAGACCCAGGGCTTCATCACCATAGTTGCCAAGATGTGATTCAGATGCTCCCCCTACCTGTAACCTGTTCAACCAAGAGACATCAAGCTTTTGATTTTATTAAACTACAACAGATGTTTCAAAGGTTTTGCCATTTATTCTAATCCCTCTATTCTAATTGTTTCAAGTATGTGAAAAATGACATAAAAATTAGACTTACAAGTGATTTTGGCAGTTGTAAGTGTGAAACAAAGGCCATATCTCAAGAAAATACTCCTTTGTAACCAGGTTGCCAGTCATCCTCTCATTACCTGAGGTCCAATACAGATCTCTGCCATCCTTCTTCATCACATATCTTAGACCACTGCAAGGATGTTCTCTCTGAACAATGCACCATCTCTCACACCTCCCCTTCTTTCTCTCCATAAAGTCATACTGTGCTGGACTGGGTACCCTATTCCTAAACCACCAGTTCTAATGGTGTACACTAGTTTACTGAGATCATGGAAACCCAAGAGGGTTTGCTTAAAGCCCAGACTAATCCTCAAAGAGGGCCTTTTCCCCATGTCTTCCAATGATCTTTCTCAAAGTTATAATCCAACTCTATATTTTAAGATATTGGCCCCCAAAATAGGTGTCAGAGTAGGTCCTAACCCCTTATCCAATCCCCTCTCCCAGCTCTGTGAAATTGAAGGCTTTTCTGTCCTTTCTCATTCAGAACCCCCAATTTGCCTATGGGAACAGACTTTGGGGCTTATTTGGAGTGACTGGGTACTTATACAGAAGCCCAAATAATGTCACACTCATCAGGTCTCAGAAGACAGTTTGCCAATTGACCTCTCGCATTCCCCTCTCCAAGATCTTCATTACATAATGAAGATTATTCCTTTGTTCGACAACTTTTTATTGAGAGTCTGATATATCTGTTCCAAGCACTGTAGAAATCTCTGGTAACACAGCAGTGAACAAAACAAGGGAGGATAAATGGCAATGGAAAAAATACAGTAAAAAATAAAATCATTTTTCACCCTGCCTGGTGTGGCTCAGTGGATTGAGTGCTGGCCTGTGAACCAAAGGGTCACAGTTCGATTCCCAGTCAGGGCGCATGCCTGGGTTGTAGGACAAGTCCACAGTGGAGGGTGCACAAGAGGCAACCACACGTTGATGTTTCTCTCCCTCTCTTTCTCCCTCCCTTCTCCTCTCTCTAAACTTAAATAAATATATATATTTTTTTAATTTAAAAATTAAATTATTTTTAAAAAGCAGACAAAAATCTCGGTTACTGTGAACCTTACATTCTAGCAAAGGGGTATCAACAATGATTGAAACATGTGATGTGTATAGTATGTATTAGATTTGAAGGTGGTGAGTATTAGAGTAAAAAGTTAAAAAAGAACAAGAGTAAGGTATCTGGTGAGTGTGAGGGGTGTGTGTGTATATAATTTTAATAGATGGTCAGTGAAGTGCTCATTTAGAAGGTAGCATTTTATAATGAGCCAGAAGAAATGAGAAGTTAGGTATGTTGTGGTTATCTGGAAAACAGTATTCCAGACAGAGGGAAACGTGAGTGCAAAGTCCCTAAAGCAACAGCAGGCCTAGCATGTTCCAGGAAAAGAAAAGAGGCCAAGTGTGACAAAAGTGGAGTGAACAAGGCCAACAGCATTAAGAACTGAAATCATAGAGGTTGGATTAGGGAATAAGGAGCAGATCATTATGGCCTTTTAGGCCACTAGAGGAATTTTAGATTTTACCATGAGAGAAAATGGGGAGTTATTGTAAAAGGCAAGTCATGATCTGGTTCAGGTACTTTAAAAATCTGCTTTAATGCAGTTTTATTTTTATGTTCAATAAAATGCACCCAGTTTAACTGTAGTACAGCTGAATGATATTTTTCAAATGTGCACAGGTATATCATAGTTTATTTATCCATTCGTTTATTGATAGATATTCATGTTGTATCACTTTCAGTTTGGGGCAAACATGAATAGTTATTAAAAGTTGGGTACAATTTTTTGTGGACATGAATTTTCAGTTCCCCTGGATAAAAATCATATAGCAAAGTAAACACTTTTATACTATCACCTAGATTCTATCATTGTTTAACTATATTTCTTTTTTCACATCCAGACATTCCTCTATTGATCCATTAATCTCTCTTATTTTTGTGTGAGTTTCAAAGTATATTAAATACAATAGTTATTTTGTCCTAATACATTTCATTAGGCATTTACTTAAATAGAATTAAATATTTGTTTACAGCTTTTTTCAATTTAAAATTTACACACAATAAGATGTACAAATTTAAAGGTATCACCTGAGTTTTGGCAAATGCCCACACCTGAGAAAGCCAAATACTCAGAAAAAATGTAGAACATTATCAAGACCTCCAAGATTTTCCTTATATATTTGGGTGCTCGTATATTGGGTGCATATATGTTTACAATGTTTATAGCTTCCTGTTGGATCCTACCCTTTAGAATTATGAAAAGGCCTTCTTTGTCTCCTTTTGGCTTTTTTTTTAATCTATTTTGTCTGAAATAAGTATTGCTACCCTGGCTTATTTTCCTGTCCATTTGCTTGGAATATTTTCTTCCATCCTGTCACTCTCAGTCTGTATAGGACTTTTGTTCTGAGGTGGATCTCTTTTAGACAGCAAAAACACTAAGCAAAGGTGGAATAGAGGGACCATACCTCAACATAATAAAGGCTGTATATGAAAAACTTACAGCCAATGTCATATTCAATGGGCAAAGACTAAAAGCTTTCCCACTAAGATCAGGAACAAGACAAGGGTGTTGACTTTCACCACTTCTATTCAACATAGTATTGGAGGTCCTAGACATAGGACAATGAATTAAAAGACATCCAAATTGGAACGGAGGAAGTAAAACTTTCATTGTTTGCAGATGACTTGATGGTGTATATAGAAAACCCTATAGACTTCAACCAAAAACTACTTGACCTAATAAGTAAATTCGGTAAAACAGCAGGATACAAAACCAATATTCAGAAATCAAAGGCATTTTTGTACACCAGCAATGAAATATCAGAAACAGAAATCAGGAAAAAAATCCCATTTGCTATAGTAACAAGAAAAATAAAATACTTAGGAATAAACTTAACCAAGGAGGTAAAAGACCTGTACTCAGAAAACTACAGAACTCTGAAGAAAAAGATTAAGGAAGACACAAATAAATGGAAGCATATGCCATGTTCATGGATTGGAAGGATTAACATCATCAAAATGTCCATCAAAAGCAATCTATAGATTCAATGCAATCGCTATCAAAACACCAATGACATATTTCACAAATATAGAAGAAATATCTCAAAAATTCAAATAGAACCATAAACCACCCTGATAGCTCAGCAGTTTTGAGAAAGAAGAACAAAATAGGAGAAATCACAATGCCTGATATCAAACTATGTTACAAAGCCACTTTAATCAAAACAGTATGATGCTTGCCTAAGAACAGACACATATACCCTGGCTGGTGTGGCTCAGTGGATTTAGTACTGGCCTTCGAGCCAAAAGGTTGCCAGTTTGATTCCTAGTCAAGGTACATGCTGGGATTGTGGGCCAGGTCCCCAGTTGGGGGAGTGCAAGTGGCAACCAATCGATATATCTTTCACACATTGATATTTCTCTCCCTCTCTTCTCCCTCCCTTCCACTCACTCTAAAAATAAATACATAAAATATTTATAAAAAGAGCAGACACTTAGACCAACGGAACACACTAGAGAGCTCAGAAATAAACCCTTGTCTCCATGGTCAATTAATATTCGACAAAGTGGGCAGGAGCATAAAATGGAGTAAAAATAGCCTCTTCAACAAATGGTGTTGGGAGATCTGGACAAGTACATGCAAAAAAAATGAAACTAGACAACCAACTTACACCATACACTGAAATAAACTCAAAGTTGATAAAAGACTTAAATATAAGTCATTACACCATAAAAGTTCTAGAGGAAAACAGAGGCATAAAAATTCCAGACATCCCACACAGCAATATTTGCCCTGATATATCCCCTAGGGCAAGGGATATAAAGAAAATGACAAACAAATGGGACTACATCAAAATAAAAAGGTTCTGCAAGGCTAAAGAAAACATTAACAAAATGGAAAGGGAACCAACCATATGGGAAAACATATTTGCCAATGATACCTTGGACAAGGGTTTGAGCTCTAAAATTTATAAAGAATTCACATGACTCCACACCAGGAAGACAAGCAACCCAATTGAAAAATGGGCAAAAGGCCTGAATAGACACATCTCCAAGGAGAACATACAGAGGGCCCATAAAGTCATGAAAAAATATTCAACAACACTAGCCATTACAGAGATGCAAAATAAAACACAATGAGATACCACTTCACACCACTCATAATGGTCATCATAAACAAATCAACAAACAACAAGTGCTGGTGAGGATGTGCAGAGAAGGAAAACTTAGTACACTGTTGGTGGGAATGCAGGCTCATATAGCCACTGTGGAAAACAGTATGTAATTTCCTCAAAAACTAAAGATAGAACTGTCTTTCAAACCAGTGATCTCACTGCTGGGAGTATACCTTAAGAATACTGACTCACCAATTCAAAAGAACCTTTGCACCCCAATGTTCATTTCAGCATTATTTACAATAGCCAAGTACTGCAAACTGCTAAAGTGCCCATTATTAAATGAGAGGATCTAAAAACTGTGGTACATTTACACAATGGGATACTACCGAGCAGAGAGAAAGAAGGAACTACTACCTTTCACAACAGCATGGATGGATCTGGAGAGCATTATGCTATGTGAAGTAAGCCAGGCAGTGAAAGACAGATACCATATGATCTCACCTATAAGCAGAACTTAATGAACAAAACAAACAAATGATCAAAATGGAACTAGATATTTGTAAATAAAAAACAAGTGGACAGTGACCAGAGGGGAGGGAAGAGAGGGTAATGGCAAAAAGAAGGGGAAGGGGAAAACAAAGGAACATGAATAGAGGACTCAAGGTCATAGGCAATGAAGGGGGCTTGACTGTGGCAGTTGGGGGCATGAGGTAGGGGTGAGCAATGTGGGAAAAGGTGGGAAAACTGTAACTGAACCACAATACATTTTTTAAAGTACAAAAATAGACAAAGAATAAAATAATTTTTTTGTCTTTTTCATATTTACACTTGTTTTTTGTTTTTTGATACTTACTCTGAATAGCAGTCTGTTGATATATATGCTTGGGGCACCATTTCTTTCTGTGACTTGCCAGTAATTTTACTAATGTCTTATTTTGAACAGAAGTTTTAATTTGATTGGGTCTATTTTATTAAATTTTGTTTATAGTTATCTTTTATGTGGCCTAAGGAGATTCTGCCTACACCCAATTCTTAAAAAACACTCTTCTTCACTTGGGGGAGGATAGGTTTTTATTTTATTTTTTGTTTTTTTATTCTTTTTTATTTTATTCCAGTAGGCCCTATTTTTTGCCCTTTGCCCTCCTCTGCTCAGCCCACCCCTGGTACCATAGTTATTCACCACACCATTGTCCAAGTCCCTGGGTCATTCATACATGTTCATTGATTAATCCCTTTGCCTCCTTTCCACCATTGTTCCCTTTCTAATCCTTCCTGGCAGCTGTCATTCTGTTCCATTTTTTCATGTCTATGGTTCTGTTTTGCTTGCTAGTTTATTTTGTTCATTTGATTCCTCTTATAAGTGAGATCATATGGATTTTTACTTTCACTGACTGGCTTTTTTCACTTAGCAAATAGTCTCTAGTTTCAATCATGCAGTCACAAAAGGTAGGACACCCTTCTTTCTTTCTGCTAAAAAAATTCCATTGTGTAAATGTACCACAGTTTTTAATCCATTCTTCTACTGGTGAGTAGTTAGGCTCTTTCCAACACTTGGCTATTTTAAATAGCACTACTATGAACATAGGGGTGCATAATGTCTTTTCAACTGGTGTTTCGGGACTCTAGGGTATATTCCCAACAATAGAATCACTGGGTCAAAAGGCAGTTCCATTTTAGTTTTCTGAGGTAATTCCATACCGTTTTCCACAGTGGCTGCACCAGTCTGCATTCCCATGAACAGTGTACCAGGGCTCCCTTTCCTCCACATCCTTGCCGGCACTTCTTGTTTGTTGATTTGTTTATGTTGGCCATTCTGATCAGTGTGAAGTGGCATCTCATTCTGGCTTTAATTTACATCTCTCTGACTGCTAGTAATGTTGAGTCTCTTTTTATATGTCTATGGGCCACCAGTATATCCTCCTGAATGGTCCTTTGCCCATTTTTATTGGACTATTTGTCTTCTTTGTGTTGAGTCATATGAGTTCTATATATATTTTGGAGATTAAGCCCTTGTCCAATGTATCATCAGCAAATATGTTCTGCCATACAATTGGTTCCCTTTCATTTTGATGATGGTTTCTTTGGCCACACAGTAGTTTTTTAATTGAATTTAGTCTCATTTGCTATTTTTTTCCTTTATTCCCCTTACCCCAGGAGATATAAGGGCAAAAATATTTCTGTGTGACATCTGAAATTTTACCACCTATGTTTTCTGCTAGTATTTTTATAGTATTACAACTTATATTTAAGTATTTTATCCATTTTGGGTATTTTATGATGTATGGGGTAAGATGGTGGTCTAGTTTCATTTATTTTTTTGCGTGTACCCATCCAGGTCTCCAAATATCATTTATTGAAGAGGTTATTTTTACTCCATGGTATGCTCATGTACCCTTTGTCAAATATTAATTGACCATAGAAACAACGGTTTATTTCTGGACTCTATTTTATTCCATTGATCTATGTGTGTGTTCTTATGCCAGTACAAGACTTTTTTATTACAGTGGCCCTATAGTGTAGTTTGATATCAAGTATCCCTCCTAGTTTGTTCTCATTTCTCAAGATTGCTGAGGTTATTCAGAGCCTTTTATTGTTATGAGGCCAGTATTATCCTAATTCCAAAACTAAGTAAAGACATAAAAAACAAAGAAATTTATAGGCTAATATCTCTGGTGAACATTGACATTAAAATTCCCAACAAAATATTGGCAATCCAGATCCAGCAACACATGGAAAATATCATACACCATGATTAAGTGGGATTTATCTTGGGGATGCAAGGATGGTACAATATTTGCAAATCAATAAACATAATACATACCCTGCTAAGATGGAGGCATAGGTAGATATGCTTTGCCTCTTCACACAATCAAAGAAAGGACAATAACCCATTTAAAAACAAAAAATAACCAAAGCTGCCAAAAAATTAACTTGTATGGAAGTGTGACAACCAAGGATTTAAGGAGAAACATCCAGACTGGTAGGAGGACTGGAGATTGGCAGCCAGGATGGAGAGGACACACAGCAAGGCAGCAGCTGGCAGACCAGGTGGTCCTACATTCATGTGTAGATAAAAATTGGGAGGAACAGTTATGGAGCAAGCAATCCCAGCCCAGGACAGACCATGCAACCCAGGGTGCCAACACCTCAAAATTAAAGCCTCATGATCTCTGGCTGTAAAAACCTGTGTGGGTTGTGGTGGCTGACGAAACCACCAGTCTCTCAGGGAAGTCTGTTTGAGGGGCCCACAGGTTCCTAGAATGTACACAAGCCAACCCACCCAGGAATTAACACCAGGGAAGAACCTGGAAAGATGTCATTCACTGGTAGAAAGTGGGGGAACTAACTGAATGCGGGATGACAGCTGAGCAAGCAGCATTGTTCCCTCTCTGATGCCTCCCCCACATGCAGCACCACAATGCATCTAAGCGTGTTACCCTGCCCTGGTGACTACCTAAGGCTCTGCCTCTTACAACATAAACAGGTGCACTGAAAGAATTATGGCATGTAGGGTAAACAGAGTCAGTCAGGTTTCATTTAGAAGGACCAAAGAACCCATCAACAGGGGCTGGGTGGGGACAGGAAAAGGTGAAGGCCATGTGGCTTTCCCTGGGTATTGGGCAACTGTCTGCCCGTGAGTATACTGTTTAGGTGCCCCCCATTCCTAAGTGGATCCTGGGCCCCTTGGAGGGGCCTGTTGAGTTTCCTTGTGGAAGCCTCTTGAGGCTCTTTGCAGGGATATGCTGAGTGTCCACCCATTCAGTTGCCATCTCCACAAAGGGTGACAGCAGTTACACAGACACTACGTCAGAGTAGCCATGAGCAGAACTGTGAGCTGTGTAGCTCATGGCTGCCAGTGAAACACCACCTCTGACTATGTGTACAGACAGTTGGGCCGTGTGCCAGGGGCTAACATTATGGATCTCTACCTGGAGTGCAAATAAATGGATGGTTATGCATAGGTCATTATGGGAACAGGCCTTGTGGCAAGACCTATGGGAATTAGGCCACCAGAAACAAATGACTGTTTACATGTGACTGGGCATGCACCCTTTGCTTCCCCTGGGAATGATGAAGCTGATACACTAGCCAAGGTGTGCTGGTTGGAAACGGTGCCTGCCAGCCTGTCAGGAACAGAAGTAGCCCATCGGTTACACCTTTGTCTCTTATATGCTGGACAGAAAACCATGTGGTCTACTATAAAAACTTGGGGATTATATGTTACCTTAGCAGAGGTACAGAAAGCTTGTGAGACCTGTGTTCTCTGCTCATGAGAACATCGCCAGAGGTCTGTGGGCACTACAGGGCAGGTGGCGCAGGGGTGAGTACTGCTGACCTGGTGGCAGGTAGATGTAATTGGACCCCTATCTAGTCCTGAGGGGTATAAGTATGCAATCATGTGTGGACATGGCTACTGGACTTTTAGCTGCATACCCCACACAGTACCTGAATCAGAGGGCAATGGTCACTGTGCTAGAGTGTCTGTGTGCTGCCTACGGGTGACCCTTAATCATTGTAAGTGGTCAAGGGACACATTTTGATGAAACTAGGCATGGGAAAACAAGGAAATATTCTCTCGCCCACTCCTGAGGGCCTGGAGCAAAGTCAAACAGACATTTGGATGTGGCCTTGGGAAATAAAAGCCCCGCCCTCCCCGCTGACATGCCGCACATGCATTAGGTGGGTCTTATTGCCCCTTGGGGATAAGGGGTGAAGAGAAACTCCCTAATAGTGCCCTGGGTGATTGAACATGGCCCCCAGTCTTAAAGGTGACATATACAGGGGCAGCAGACCACTAAACACTTTTTTGTGGCACCTTTGTAATATCCTTATAGCCCATTAAGAGTTCTCCACTGTTGCTGCAAGTAGATGCTGAACCCCCAGTTAAGGTGCCTGAAGTTTGGTATTTGTACCCAGGAAGGCCCCCTCTGCCAGTCATTGTCTTATCAGCTAACCAGAAACTTGCCGATATCTTACCTGAGGGTCATGATTTGCCATTGTTAGTGCCTGTAAATGCTTTGTCTTTTCTTTGCCACTAGGGTGCAAAGTAACAACTTAGTGGACTAGGTATATATCTATGCCTTAGTGGCTAACCAATCAGCATGCTGGGTCTGCACTGAGATCCCCCAAGCATATCCACCAGCCTCCCATGGTACATCTCTCCAGCTTCTGTCTCAAATTGGACTTGGTTACAGCACCAGTGGAATAGTGTACTTTTCATGTGGAAGATGATCTGGACTGGCATCTGTGTTAGGGTGGAGCAGCGATGTGACCAGCCCTGGCCATTGGTTGGCCGTTCCATGTGGGGTAGTTCCAGGTTGGCTCATGGCTGGGACTGTAGGGGTGGCTGGGCCAGCCCCAGTTTGTATTGAGAACCTCAAAGGACAAGCCCAGTTGGGCTTAACTCCTGTGGGGCTGTGTCAGAGACATGCTCTTGGACATTGCTGAAATGTACGGAATGGTTCATGGGCTGCAGTTTCTACTGGGACCCTCTGGTTACACAGCTCGCATGGGAGGCATTGCATAGGAATTGGACTGGCTGCTGTACCTAGGGGTGACCTTATTTGTTGCTTGCTGCTGCAGCTTGTACTGCTGCTGCAGCAGCTGGGAGCAGGGCTTTGCCCTCCTTGCCAAGGGATCCTCATGGAAGACACCCTCATGTAGATTGTACAATGAGGAACTCTGAAGGGATGGATTATAAGGTACATGGAGTCAGTCAGGATCCCTCACCCAGATGCCTGGACAACTAAGATAAGTAGCATTTCCATAACCTTGAGAATGGGCTCACATGTGCAGAATCACCATTTGTTATACAATATCTTGGCACCCTGCTGGTTTTGTGTGCATTTAGTATATAAGGGAGTTGAGACTCCCTGCCAGCATTATACGTAGTGTGACACGAGGTGAGACACGTGGTGCAACATGCAGTTTGCTCCAGGCGTGGATCAATCCACCCTTGAATAAAGGTATGTCAGACATTCCCACAGCTCCATGAATTTTCTTCAGTCTGCATCAATCCCCAGTGAACTTGTCTGCCCTTGAACGGTTGCAACACATGGCCCAAATGAAAGAACAAATCAAAACTCCAGAAAGAGAACTAACCAATGAGGAGATAGCCAACCTATCAGATGCAGAGTTAAAAATGCTGGTAATTGATATGCTCAGAGAAATGATTGTGTATGGTTGCAAAATAGAGGAAAAAATGAAGGCTATACTAAGTGAAATGAAGAAAAACATAACAGGGAACCAAAAGTGAAGGGAAGGAAACCAGGACTCAAATCAATGATTTGGAATAGAATGAAAAAAATGAACATTCAACCGGAACAGAGTGAATAAAACCAAAATAAAATGAGGACAGGCTTAGGAACCTCTGGGACAACTTTAAACGTTCCAACATCTGAATCATACAGGTGCCAGAAGGAGAAAAGAAAGAGCAAGAAATTGAAAATTACTTGGAAAAATAATGAAGGAAATGTTCCCCGATATGGCAAATGAAATAGACTTCCAGGAAGTCCAGAAATCTCAAAGAGTCCCAAAGAAGTTGGACCCAAGGAAGCACACACTAAGG
Organism: Mormoops blainvillei; assembly: GCA_004026545.1. Taxonomy (NCBI): domain Eukaryota; kingdom Metazoa; phylum Chordata; class Mammalia; order Chiroptera; family Mormoopidae; genus Mormoops; species Mormoops blainvillei. Next base: position 26,564 of record PVJD01006621.1, on the reverse strand, counting down.
CACATCATAATCACCTTACCCAAGATTAAAGATAAGGGGGGAGTCTTAAAAGCAGCAAGAGAACAGGAGAGAGTTGCTTACAAAGGGGTTCTCATAAGACTATCAGTGGATTTCTCCAAAGAGACCTTACAGGCAAGAAGGGGCTAGAAAGAAGTATTCAAAGTCATTAAAGCCAAGGACCTACATCCAAGATTACTCTATCCAGCAAAGCTCTCACTTAGAATGGAAGGGCAGGTAAAGTTCTTCCCAGGCAAGGTAAAGTTAAAGGAGTTCATTATCCCCGTACTCTTATTATATGAAATGTTAAAGGGAATTATCTAAGAAAAAGATCAAAAATATGAGCAGTAAAATGACAAAAAACTCACAACTATCAACAACTGAACCTGAAAAACAAAAACAAAAACTAAGCAAACAACTAGAACAGGAACAGAATCACAGAAAAGGAGATCACATGGAGGGTTATCAGCCGGGAGGTAGAAGGGGGAGAATGGAGGAAAAGGTACAGGGAATAAGAAGCATAATTGTTAGGTACAATATAGACAGGGAAGGTTAAGAATAGTATAAGAAATGGAAAAGCCAAAGAACTTACGTTTATGACCCATGGATATGAACTAAGGAGGGGGTGCTGGAGGGAGTGGGGGTATCAGGCAAAGGGGGACAAAGGGGAGAAAAAAATGGGACAACTATAATAGCATAATCAATCAAATATACTTTAAAAAATAAATAAATGTAATACATTACATAAATAAAATGGACAAAAATCACATGGTCAAATCAATAGATGCTGAAAAAACATTTAATAAAACCCAGCACCAATTTATGATAAAAAAAAAAACCCTCTGCAAAATGGAAATAAAGGGAGCATACCTCAACATAAAAAAAAAACAAACCATATATGAGAAACCTACTGCTAATATCATAGTCGATGGGCAAAAAATAAAAGCTTTTCCCTTTAGATCAGGAACAAGACAAAGATGTTTGCTTTCACCACTCTTATTCAACATAGTACTGGAAGTTCTAACCAGAGCACTCAGAGAAGAAAAAGAAATAAAAGGCATCCTAATTGGAAAGGAGGAAGTAAAACTGTCATTATTGGCAGATGACATGACAGTGCACATACAACACCCTATAGTCTACACCAGGAAACTACTTGACCTAATAAGTGAATTTGGCAAAATAGTGGGATGCAAAGTCGATATTCAGAAATCAATGACATTTCTGTACACCTGAAATGAAGTATCAGAAAGAGAAACTAAGAAAAAATTCCATTTACTAGAGCAACAAGAAAAATAAAGTACCTAGGTATAAATGAAACCAAGGAGGTAAAAGACCCATACTCTGAAAACCATTGAATGAGGAAGATACAAATAAATGGAAGTATATCCTTTGTCCATGGATAGGAAGAGTTAACATCATTAAAATGTCCATACTACCCAAAGCAATCTCTAGATTCAATGCAACTCCTATTAAAATACCAATGGCATATTTAATTTTTCTCTAAAAGCTTTAGGGTTTTAGATTTTACATTTAAGTCTGTGATCCATTTTGAATTAGTTTTAGTTTATGGTGTGTGATACAGGTTCAAGTTTATTTTTTAAATATAAATATCCAAAAGAGAGAGAGAGCCAAGATGGAGATGTAGGTAGAAATGCTTCGCTTCTTCGCACAACCAAAAGAAGGATAACAACCAATTAAAAAAAAAACAGAGCTGACAGGAAATCAAGCTGCATAGAAGTATGACAAATGGAGAGTTAAAGAAGAAACATTCATCCAGACTGGCAGGAAGGGTGGAGATAGGAAGCTGTGGTGGAGAGGACACATGGCAAGGAGGCAGATCAGGTGGGTGAGGAGGCAGCCGGCAGACAGGATTTCCCACATTCATGTGCAGACAAACCAGGAAGAGCAACTGGATAGCAAGACAGACCATACAACCCACGGTTCCAGCGTGGGGAAATAAAGCCTCCAAACCTCTGGCTGTAAAAGTGTTTGGAGGTTGCAGCAGTGGGAGAAACTCCCAGCCTCAAAGGAGAGTCCATTGGAGAGACCCATCAGGTCCTAAAACATACACAAGTCCACCCACCTGGGAATCAGCACCTGAAAGGACACAGTTCACTTGTGGGAAGTAAGGGAAGTGACTGAAAGTGGTTGAGAACTGAGCAAGCAGCATCATTCCCTCTCTGACCCTTCCCCTGCATACAGCACCAAAACACAGTGAAGTGGGCTGCCTGGCCCTGGCGAATACCTAAGGCTCCCCTTACAATGTAACAGGTGCACCAAGTCAAAGAAATATGGCCCAAATGAAAGAACTGATCAAAACTACAGAAAAAGAACTAAGCAACAAGACAGACAACCTATCAGATGCAGAGTTCAAAATACTTGTAATCAGGATGCTCACAGAAATGACTGAGTTCAGCTGCAAAATGAAGGAAGAAATGAAGGTTATACAAAGTGAAACACAGGAAAATATACAGGGAACCAACAGTGAAGGGAAGGAAACGACACTCAAATCAATGATTTGGAACAAAAGATATAAATAAACATTCAACTGGAACAGAATGATGAAACAGTAATTAAAAAAAGTGAGGAGAGGCTGAGGAACCTCTGGGACAACTTTAAATGTTCCAACAACTGAATCATGGGGTGCCAGAAGGAGAAGAGGAATAGCAAGAAACTGAAAACTTATTTGAACAAATAATGAAAGAAAACTTCCCTAATCTTATGAAGGAACTAGACATGAAAGTCCAGGACCCTCACAGAGTCCCAGAGGAGTTGGATGCAAGAAGAAACATACCAAGACACATCATAATTAAATTACCCAAGATTAAAGATAAGGAGAGAATCTTAAAAGTGGCAAGAGGAGAGAGCTACCTACAAAGGAATTCCATAAGACTATCAGCTGATTTATCAAAAGAAAACTTACAGACAAGAAGGGGCTGGAAAGAAGTTTTCAAAGTCATGAAAGGCAAAGACCTACATCCAAGATTACTCTAACCAGCAAAGCTGTCATTTAGAATGGAAAGGAAGATAATGTGCTTCCCAGATAAGGGAAAGTTAAAGGAGTTCATCATCACCAAGCCCTTATTATATAAAATGTTAAAGGGACTTATCTAAGAAAAAGAAGAATATCAAATACTATGAACAGTAAAATGACAACAAACTCATAACTATCAACAACTGAACCTGAAAAACAAAAACAAAAACTAAGCAAACAACTAAAACAGGAACAGAATCACAGAAATGGAGATCACATGGAGGGCTATCAGCATGGTGGAGGAAGGTGGAGAATGGGGAAAACAGGTACAGGGAATAAGAAGCATAATTGGTAGGTACAAAATAGATAGGGGAGGTTAAGAGCAGTGTAGGAAATGGAGAAGCCAAAGAACTTATATGTATGACCCACAGACATGAACTAAGAGCGGGGATGCTGGAGCACAGGAGGTGCAGGGCAGAAGGGGATAAATGGGAGAAAAAATTGGGATCACTGTAATAGCATAATCAATAACATTTACTTTAAAAAATATAAATATTCAGTTTTTGCAGTACCACTTGTTGGGAAGTCTTTTTATTACCCACTTGGATTGCTTCCAAACGTTTGTAAAAAATCAAATGCCTTTGTAATCATGCTCCTGTTTCTGGGCTCTGATGTCTCTTCACTGATCTGTGTCAATCTTTATGGCATTTCTACTCTGTCTTGATTATCGTAGGTTCATAGTACTTCTTGAAATCTGGTAATGTAAGACCTCCAACTTTGTTCTTATTTGTGGAGACTTTTAATTTTGATGAAACTCAATTTATCTTTTCTGTCTTCTTACAGTTAGTGTTTTTTAAATTCTTACTAATGAATTTTTGCCCATTCAAATTTGTGAAGCTTTTCTCTAAAGTTTCCATGTAGAATTTTTACAGTTTTAGGTTTTATATTTAGGTCTGTGCTCAATTTTAAATTAATTTTTGTATATGGTATGAAATAAGGGTTAGAATTCATTTTTCCCATAAAGATATCCAAATGCTAGTCCAATTTATTAAAAAGAGATTCCTTCCTCACTGAATTCACTTGATGGCTTGGTCTAACATGAATTAAATGTGGGTTTGAGGGACTATTTCTTGACTATCTCTTCTGTTCCAATGATTTGTATATCTAATTTTTGTGTCAATGTTATACTGACACTTGGATGTAACTTTATTTTTATCTTTGAACTACTTTCTTGATGTATGATTGATATATACAAAGCTATACATATTTTATATACACAACTTGATGAATCTGGAGATAAGCATACACCCATGAAATCATCATCAGTATCAAGGCCAAAAACAGATCCATCACCTCCTTTACTATTGTGTGTGTGTGTGTGTGTGTGTGTGTGTGTGTGTATGTGGTAAGAACTCTTATGATTCTTTTAATAAAATTTAAGTGTATAATATAGTATATTAGCTATAGGCAATATGCTGTATGCTGGTATATCTCCAGAACTTATTTACTTTGCACTACTGAAACTTTGTATCCCATTAGCTATCACCTTCCCATTTCCCCCTCTCTGCAACCCATGGATACCATCATTCTATTTTCTGCTTCTGTGATTTTGATTATCTTAGATTACACATAAATAAGACTATACAGCATCTGTCTTTCTGTGTCTGTATTATTTCACTTTGCACAATGCCCTCCAGGTCTATCCATGTTGTGATAAATGTCAGTATTTCCTTCTCTTTAAAGGATTAGTAATATCCCATGGCCTGTATATACTACATCTTCTTTATTTTTTCATCCATCAGTGGACATTTAGGTTGTTTCCATATCTTGGCCCTGGTGAATAATGCTACAATGAACATGGGAGTGTAGATATTTCTTTGAGATTCTAATTTCAATTTCTTTGGCTATATATACCCAGAAGTAGGACTGCATGATCCTATGGCAGTTCTACTTTTAATTTTTGAGGAACCTCTGCACTGTTTTCTATAATGCCTGTACCCATTTACACTCCTGCCAACAGTGCACAAAGGTTCTTTTTTCCATATCCTTATCAACACTTGTTATTGTAAACTGGAAAGATTAATATTGTTATCATGTAAATAATACCCATAGCCATCTACAGATTCAGTGCAATCCCTATCAAAATTCCAATGACATTTTTACATAAATAAAAAAAAATCTTAAAATTCGTACAGAACCGCAAAACACACCAAATAGCCAAAGCAATCTTGAGCAAGAAGAACAAGCCTGGAGACATCATACTTCCTGATTTCAAACTATACTACAAAGCTATAGTAATAAAAACAGAATGGTACTGACATAAAAACAGACACATAGACCAATGGAACAGTATAGAAATCCCAGAAATAAATCCATCTGTATATGATCAACTGATCTTTTTTCTTATCAACTGATATTCAACAAGAGTGCCAAGAATGCACAATGGGGAAAGGATAGCCCCTTTAATAAATGATAATGAGAAACTGAATATCCACATATAAAATAATAAAATTGTAGTCTTATCTTCCAGAGCACACAAAAATCAATCCAGAATGGATTAAAGACTTATATGTAAAACCTGAAACCATAAGACCTTAAGACTGCTAGAAGAAAATACAGGGGAAAACCTCCTTGACCTTAGTCATGGCAATGATTTTTTGGGTATGACACTGAAAACAATAATAAATGAGAGGAATATAACAAATAAAAATCACTCCTTCACAGCAAAGGAAACAATCAACATATAAAAAAGGCAACTTAACAGAATGGGAGAAAATGTTTGCAAACCATGTATCTGTTAAGAGGTTAATATCCAAAATATATAAGGAACACATAAAACTCAATAACCAAGAACCAACTAGCACAATTTAAATATGGGCAAAGTACCTGAATAGACACTTCACCAAAGAAGACATACAACTAGCCAACAAGTATATAAAAATATGATCAACATCACTAATCACCAAGTAAATATAAATCAAAACCAACTCACACTAACAGGATATATACAGATGGGTTGCTGAAACACTACATTTTATGCTGATCCTTCCTCTGTAGCACTCTGCTGTTTAGATTCCAGCCACTTCACATACCCTTACTTCTGCATTCTGCTCTCACTCACTGAGAATGCCATGCTTTCCTTTGACCCTAGCCCACTGCACTGTGATTGGAAAATTTCCTACTAGCCAAGAGTTAGGTGACTTGAGGTTTACCTTGTGAGTTTACTTAGTCTTAGTTATCTGAGTCATGTGCTTTCTGTTCTCCAATCTCTGAAAACAGATGCTTCATGCACATTTTATAGTTTTATAGTTATTAACAGTGGGAAAGCTTATCTAATATGCATAAATTGTGCTTCTGATACAAAATTTGTGACATCAAAAATATAAATAAAATAAAATTACTATTATGCTACCACTCAGGAGAAAATACTGTTGTAGTTTGGGCTCTTTTCCTTTCAGACATTTTCCTATAAACACATACAAATGTTTATCAAAAGTTAGATCAGACTGAATGTATAAAGTTGCATCCTGAGTTTTCCACTTGACATTATATGGTGACAGATTAGAAAATCAGCACATAGCAGTTATGTAATATTAAAAAGTATACAAAAATAAAAGGTGAACATAACAGCTACTTTAATCTCCCCATCCAAGGATAACCACTGTGCATGGCTAATTTTAAGTGGTAGAAACTTCCTGTGTCTGGTTTATTCTTAAATAGTCAAGTTTAATAGTGTTCAGTGCTTTTCCTGCCCTATGACACCAAGGAAATATAAAGTACTCCTCTGCATTGTTTACAAGGTCTTCTCTCTAATCTGTTCTCTCCATTTTGTCTATTTTACAGACAAAAACTCAAAACTCAGAAAAGTTAGCTCCTTGCCCATGAGAACTGAGTCTACCACCCAGATTTTCTATTCCCTGAAACACAGGTCATATTACTACATCCAGCTACTTCCTCCTCTTTAGGTTGGACAATCTTTATTGTCAGCACCTCCCCTCTCCCACCACCAATGCCTTGAACAACCTGAAGAGAGTTTAAGGAGGTCAAATTAAACCTGTAGTGGCAGAATAGAGGGCAGTTTCTAGGGGATGTGGGAAGAAACAGAGTGAGGTTGTGTATTTGATTGGAAAGGAGGCCCCGAGGTCTTTCAGTGAAGAGAGAAGATGGCTCCTTTATTTAATTATTCATTTGTTCATTTCTGGTGGGAATAAAACAATTGTTATTTTAAAACCTAATCAACAAAATAATCAAGCAAGTAAAATATAGCCAGCAACATTGGAATCAAAAACAAACTGACAGTAACCAGAGGGGAGGAGGGAGGGGGATGACAGGGGAAAGGGAGGGGAAGGGTCATCAAGGAACATGCATAAAGGACCCATGGACAAAGCCAAATAGGGGAAGGACTGAGGGTGGGAGGTGGAGGTGGGCGGGGCTGGGGAAAGTGGTGGTGGGAAAATGACAAAACAAAACAAAAAAATAGACAGGGGGATGTTAAGAATAGTATAGGAAATTGAGAGGCCAAAGAACTGATATGTACAACCCATGGACATTAACTAAGAGGTGTGGGGATGATGGGATGGGGTGCAGGGCAGAGGGGATAAAGGGGAGAAAAAATGGGACAACTGTAATAGTATAATCAATAAAATATACCAAAAATAAAAAAATAAAACCTAGCTTCAGTTTGAGTGTGATTGCCCTGGAGGAAAGCTGAATTTTTTAAGAAAAAAATTCCCTTGTTTATAAAATCATGTCATTAGGTCATGTGGCCATAAGTGGCACAGCCAGTGAGTAAAGTGGAGGTGTAAGAAGTAATGTCAACAAGAATTAAAGTTCTCAGCATAATATAGTAACAGGTGTTTCCCCTTTCCTCTAGTGAGTCATTAAGAACAAAGTTTGAAAAGTAGAATTGATGGGGAACCTTGGAATGTGGAGGAAGAATTTAGAGAAGCAGCAGACAGGGTCATAAGGGTGAGGGCGACAGTGATATTGTAATATTATACAGTGCATTTCCTGGGGCTTCAGGAGAGTCCAGTCTCATATTTAATTCTAGTTTGTTATTGTAATGGGTTATAATTTCTCTCTGCTACCACCTCAAGGTTTCTCCTCTTCCTCCTCCTGTTGTTGTAGTTATTGTTCTTCTTTTTCTTATTTTTCTACAGCTTTTAATTTAAATATTTTATTGTTTATGTTATTAGAGTTGTCCAAATTTTTCCCCCTTTACCCACCTCCACACAGCCCACCTCTCACTCCCACAGTCAATTCCCACACTGTTATCTATGTCCATGGGTCATGCATAAATGTCCTTTGAGTAATCCCTTCACCTCCTTTCAACCAGTCCCCAATTCCTCCCTTCCCTCTAACAGCTGTCAATCTGTTCCACATTTTAATGCTTCTGGTTCTATTTTGCTTATTAGTTTATCTTGTTCATTAGATTCTACTTATAAGTGGGATCATATAGTATTTGTCTTTCACTGGTTGGTTTATTTCTTAAAATAATAGTCTCCAGTTCCATTCATGCTGTCACAAAGGGTAGGAGTTCCTTCTTTTTACTGCTGCATTGTATTCCATTGTGTAAATGTACCACATGTTTTTTATCCACTCATCTATTGATGGGCAATTAGGCTGTTTCCAGATCTTGGTTATTGTAAATAGTACTGCTATGAACATAAGGGTGTATATATTCTTTCGAACTGGTGTTTCAGGATTTTTAGGGTAGAATCCCAGCAGTAGAATCACTGGGTCAAAAAGCAATTCCATTTTTAATTTTTGAGGAAATCCCATACTGTTTTCCACAGTGGCTTTACCAGTCTGCATTCCCACCAACAATGCACTGGGGTTCCCTTTTCTCCACATCCTCGCCAGCACTTGTTCTTTGTTGGCTTATTGATGATGGCCATTCTGACAGGTGTGAGGCAATATCTCATTGTGGTTTTAATGTGCATCTCTCTGACGGCTAGTGATGCTGAGCATTTTTTCATGTGTCTATGGGCCCTGTGTATGTCCTCCTTAGAGAAGTGTCTGTTCAAGTCCTTTGCCTATTTTTTATTGTATTGTTTGTCTTCCTGGTGTTGAGTTGTATAAGTTCTTCATGTGTTTTGGTATTAACCCCTTTTCTTATGTTTCATTGGCAAATATGTTATTCTAAACAGTGGATTCTCTTTTCATTTTGGTGATGGTTTCTATAGCTGTGCAGATGCTTTTTAATTTGATATAGTCTCACTTGTTTATTTTTTCCTTTGTTTCCTTTGCCCTAGGAGATATACTGGCAAAAAATATTACTATTAGGAATATCTGAAATTTTACTGCCTATGTTTTCCTCTAGGAGTTTTTCAAAGATTTTATATATTTATTTTTATGGAGAGGGCAAGGGAGGGAGAAAGAGAGGGAGAGAAACATAAATGTGCAAGAGAAACACCAATCAGCTGTCTCCCGAGTGCTCCCAACTGGGGAACTGGCCTGTAGCCCAAGCATGTGCTCTGACTGAGAATGTACCTGGTGACCTTTTGGTTCTCAGGTCGATGTTCAATCAACTGAGCCACACTAGCTAGGGACCCTCTAGGATTTTTATGGTATCACAACTTATATTTAAGTGTTTTGTCCATTTTGAGTTTATTCTGGTAGTGTGGTGAGAGATGGTGGTCTAGTTTCTTTTTTTTTTTTTTTTTTGCATGTACTAGTCCAGTTCTCCCAATACCTTTTATTGAAGAGGATGTCTTTACTCCATTGTATGCTCTTGCCTCATTTGTCAAATATTGATTGACGATAAAGATGTGGGTTTACTACTGGGCACTCTAGTTCTATTCTGTTCCATTGATTTTTATGTCTGTTCTTATACTAGTACCAGACTGTTTTGTTTATAGTGGCCTTATAATATAGTTTGATATTATATTGATATACCAGATATTGTGAGCTCTCCAACTTTGTTCTACTTTCTCAAGATTGCTGAGGCTACATGGGGTCTTTTTTGGTTACATGTAAATTTTTGGAATATTTGTCCTAGATCTGTGAAATAAGCCATTGGAATTTTAATAGGACTTGCAATGAATCTAAAGGTTGCTTTTGGTAGTACACATATTTTAATGATGTTAATTATTTTACTTATTTTTATCTTCCTTAATTTCTTTCTTCAGTGTCCCACAGTTTTCTAAATATAGGTATTTGACCTCTTTGCTTAAATTTATTTCTGGGTACTTTTTGTTATTTTTTTGTAGTTAAAGTAAATGGGATTGTTTTCTTAGTTTCTCTTTCTGATAGTTCATTACTGATATAAAAACTGTCATTGATTTTTAATATATTTTATTGATCATGCTATTACAGTTGTCCCATTTTTTTCTCCCCTGCATCCCCCTCTGCCCTGCATCCCCCTCCCATCAGCATTGCCTCCCTCAGTTGACGTCCATGGGTCATACATCTGAGTTCTTTGGCTTCTCCCTTTCCTATTCTGTTCTTATCCTCCCCCTGTCTATTTTAACCTAATATTTATGCTGCTTATTCCCTGTGCCTTTTCCTCCATTCTCACCCCCTCCCCACTGATAACCCTCCATGTGATCTCCATTTCTGTGATTCTGTTCCTATAGTTGTTCACATAGATTTTGTTTTGTTTTGTTTTGTTTTGTTTTTTAGGTTCAGCTGTTGATAGCTGTGAGTTTGTTGTCATTTGGTTGTTCATATTTTTGATCATCTTCTGTTTCTTAGATAAGTACCTTTAACATTTTATATAATAAGGGCTTAGTGATGATGAACTCCTTTAACTTTCCCTTATCTGGGAAGCACTTTATCCGTCCTTCCATTCTGAATGATAGTTTCGCCAGATAGAGTATTCTTGGATGTAGGTCCTCGGCTTTCATGACTTTGAATACTTCTTTCTAGCCCCTTCTTGCCTGTAAGGTCTCTTTGGAGAAATCTGCTGATAGTCTTATGGGAATGCCTTTGTAGGCAACTCTCTCCTGTTCTCTTGCTGCTTTTAAGACTCCCTCATCTTTAATCTTGGGTAAGGTGATTATGATGTGCCTTGGTGTGTGCTTCCTTGAGTCCAACTTCTTTGGGACTCTGAGCTTCCTGGACTTCCTGGAAATCTATTTCCTTTACCAGGTTGGGGAAGTTCTCCATTATTTTTCCAAACAAGTTTTCAATTCCTTGCTCTTCCTTTTCTCCTTCTGGCACCCCTATGATTCAGATGTTGGAATGTTTAAAGTTGTCCCAGACATTCCTAAGCCTCTCCTCATTTGTTTTTTTAAAATTCTATTTCTTCATTCTGTTCTGGTTGAATGGTTATTTCTTCTTTCTGCTCCAAATTACTGATTTGAGTCCTGGCTTCCTTCCCTTCACAGTTGGATCCCTGTAAATTTTTCTTTATTTCACTTTGCCTAGTCTTCACTTTTTCTTCCATTTTGGGACCATACTCCACCATATCTGTGAGCATCCAGATTACCAGTGTTTCGAACTCTGCATCCATTAGGTTGGTTATCTCTTCATCACTTCGTTCTATTTTTGGAGCTTTGATCTGTTCTTTCATTTGGGCCATATATTTTCTGTCTTGGCATGCCTATTATGTTTTGGGAAGGGACCTTAGGCATTCGCCATGGTGGGGCAACACATGTCACTGCCTTGTGGCACTGTTTGGGGGAGGTATCTGAGAAGGAACAATGCTGCTTGCTTGGCTCTTGGTCAGCTCTCAGTCACTTCCCCTGCTACCCACAAGCAAGATGGGCCCTTCTGGTGCTGATTCCAGGGTGGGTGTGTTTGTGTACATTCTAGGACCCTGTGGTTCTCTCAAATGAACTCTTCCATGAGACTGGCAGTTTCTCCAACCACTGCAAACCCCACAGATTTTTACAGGTAAAGTTTTTGAGGCTTTCTTTTCCTACACCACAATCCTGGGTTGCACAGTCTGTCTTGCTCCCCAGTTGTTCCTCCTGGTTTATCCACATGCAAATGTGGGACTGCCCAGTCTGCCAGCCACTGCCTTGCCCACCCTGGTCTGCCAGCCACCACTTTGTCACACGCACATTCTCTCTGTCCTGGCTGCCCGCCTCTGCCCCTCCTACTGGTCTGAATGAATGTTTCTTCTTTAACTTCTTGGTTGTTGGACTTCCATGCAGTTCAATTTTCTGGAAGCTCTGGTTATTTTTTGTTTTAAAATCTGTGGTTGTCCTTTTGGTTGTGTGAGGAGACAAAAGTATCTACCTATGCCTCCATCTTGGCCGGAAGTCCTGTCATTGATTTTAGAATGTTAACTTTTTATCCTTCTAGTTTGCCAACTTCATTTATTAGGTCAAGTACTTTTTTGGTGGGGACTTTTGGGTTTTCCAATGTACACTGTTGTGTTTTCTGCAAATAATGACTGTTTTACTTTCTTCTTTCCAATTTGGATGACTTTTATTTCTCTTTCTTGACTGATCACTGTGACAAGGACTTCCAATACTATGCTGAATGACAGTGGTGAAAGTAGACACCCTTGTCTTGTTCCTGATCTTAAGGGAAAAGCTTTTAGATTTCAGTGATTGAGTATGATGCTGGCAGTGGGTTTTTCATATATGGTCTTTATTATATTGAGGTATGCTCCATTTACTCCCACTTTGCTTAGTGTTTTTTATCATAAATAGGTGCTGGATTTTATCAAATGCTTTTTCAGCATCTATTGATACTATCAAGTGATTTTTGTCTTACATTTTCATTATGTGATGCGTTATACTTATTGATTTGCAAATATTGTACCGACCTTGTATCCCTGGGACATACCCCATTTGATCATGGTTTATGATGTTTTTAATGCATTGCTGGATCCAGTTTGTTAATATTTTGTTCATGATTTTAGCATATATGTTCACCAGGGATATTGGCTTCTAATTTTCTTTATCTGTTGTTTCTTGACCTTGTTTTGGAATTGCAATAATACTGGCATTATAAAAAGAGTTTGGAATTCTTCCTTCTTCTCGAATCTTTTGGAGTAATTTGAGAAGGATAGGTGTTAGTTCTTATTTGAATGATTGGTAAAATTCACCTGTGAAGCTATCTGGTCTAGGACTTTTTATTGCTGGGAATTTTTTGATTACTGCTTTAATTTCATTAGTTGTTACTGGTATGTTCAGGTTTTCTGCCTCTTTTTGATTTAGTGTGGGAAGATTTTATGTTTCTGGAAAGTTATCCATTTTGCCCAGGTTGTCCACTTTCTGGGCATATAGTTGTTCATACTAATTTCTTACAATCCTTTGCATTTCTGTGGTATCGGTTATTACTCCTCCTCTTTCATTTCTGATTATATTTATTTGGGTTCTCTTCTTTTCTTGATGAGTCTGGTAAAGGTTCAGCAATTTTGTTTCTCTGTACAAAGAAGCAACTCCTGGATTCATTGATCTTTTGAATTGTTTTCTCTGTCTCTGTCATTTACTTCTGTTCTGATCTTGATTATTTCATTTCTTCTGCTTCCTCTGGGATTTGTTTGTTGTCATTTTTCTAGTTCCCTTAAGGGTAGAATTACGTTGTGTCTTTGAGATTTTTCTGTCTTCTTGAGGTAAGCCTGTATTTCTATGAACCTCCCTCTCAGGACTGGTTTCATTGTGTCCCATAGGTTTGTGTGTTCATTTTAATTTGTTTCCGTGTACTTTTTTATTTCTTCCTTGATCTCTCTGTTGACCCATTCATTATTTTATAACATGTTTTTAGCCTCCATGTATTTGAATGTTTTTGTTTTTTTATTGAGTTTGTTTTCTATTTTCAAACCACTGTGATCCAAGAAAATGCATGATATGATTGCAATTTTCTTGAATTTGTTAAGACATATTTTGTGTAATGCCATGTGATTTATCTTTGAGAACAATCCATGTACACTTGAGAAGAATGTGTATTCTGTTGCTTTGGAATGGAACCTTCTGTAAATGTCAATTGAGTTTATTGACTTAGTGTGTCATTTTACATCTCTGCTTCATTGTTGATTTTTTTGTCTGGAAGATATATCCATTGGTAACAATGGTGTGCTAAAACCCCCTGCAATGTTTGTATTGCTACTGATTTCTTACTTAAAGTCCTCCAAGATGTTTTTTATATTTAGGTGCTCCAGTATTGGGTGCATATATGTTGACAAGGGTTATATCCTCTTGTTGGATCGATCCCTTTAGTATTATGTCATGAACTTTGTCTCTTGTTATGGCCTGTGTTTTGAAGTCTATTTTACATCCTAGCTTTTTTAAATCTCCATTTTCATGGAATTTTTTTTCCATCCTTTACTTTCAGCCTTGAAATCTTTTGTTCTGAGGTGGTTTTCCTGTAGAAAACAAATATATGGGTCATGTTTTCTTATCTATTCAGCCACCCTATGTCTTTTGATTGGAGCATTTAGTCTGTTTACATTTATGGCTATTATTGGTAGGAACTTATTCATTGACATTTTTTCCCTTTCAACCTGTGCTACTCTCTCTCTCTCTCTCTATTTCTCCTCCTCCTCCTCCTCCTTCTTCTTCTTCTTCTTTCTCCTCCTCCTCCTCCTCCTCCTCCTCCTTCTTCCTTCTTTCTCCTTTCTCCTTTCTCCTTTCTTCTTTCTTTCTTGTTCTTGAGCAGCCCCTTCGGCATCTCTTGCAATGCAATGCTGGTCTTTAGCATTTTTGTTTTTTGGTCTGGAAAGCTCTTTATTTAACATTCCATTTTAAATGAAAGCTTTGCTGGATAGAATAGTCTTGGTTGTAGAGCCTTGCTTTTGGTTACTTAGAATACTTCATGCCAATCCCTTGTGGTCTATTATCTTTCTGTTGAAATAATCAGCTGGCAAACATATCAGAGCTCCCTTGAAGGTTACTAAATTTTTCCCTCTTGTTGCCTTTAATATTCTCTTTTTTTGTCTTTAACTTTGCCATTTTAATTGTAATGTGTCTTGCTTTGGGTCTCTTTGGATTTATCCTGTTTGGACTCTGTGCTTCCAGAACTTGTGTGACTTTTTCCTTCACCAAGCTAGGGAAATTTTATGTCATTATTTCTTCAAACAGCTTTTCTAGCCCTTTCTCCCTTTATTCTCCTTCAGGTGTCCCCATGATGTGAATATACTTATGTTTCATGTTGTCCCAAAGCTCCCTTAAACCATCCTCATTATTTTAGTCTCTTTCATTTTTGTTTTCTGACAGAGTTTTTTGTTTGTTTGTTTGTTTTGTACTTCCTTGTCTTCCAAATACCTAACTTAATCTTCTGCTCATGTATCGTGCTTTTAATTCCTTATAGTGTATTATTTATATCAGATATTGCATTCTTCATTTCCAAATGATTATTCATAGTCTCTATGTCCTTTTTCATGCTGATGTAGTTCTCCCTAAGTTCCTTGAGGATCCTTATAACCATTACTTTGAACTCAATGTCTGATAACTTCCTCACCTCATTATTTAGTTCTTTTTATGGGCATTCATCCTTTTATTTTGTTTGGAGGTAGCTTCTTTGTCTCTTAATTTTAGCTACCTCTTTTTGTTTGTTTCTATGTATTTGATAGATATGTGTTGACTCCCTGTCTTTGTGGGATGGTCTTATGTTGTAGGGGTCTTGTGTGAGACCCAGTGGTGCAGTATACTTGATCTCTTGAGCTGGATGCTCTAGGAATGTCCTTTGTGTATCTTGTATGAGCTCTCCTATTGTATTTGGGGCCTGATTGTTGTTGGTCCATTCACTGGTGGGATCTGCCCTCCAGCTGGCTGTCTGAGATGATCCAACCCACCACATCTTCTACTCTGTTGTATAGGTGCTCACAGAACAAAGCAAAACAACACACACACACACAAAAACAACCAAGAAAAACCTCCCTCCAACCACAACAGCAAAATCAATGACAAAAGAGCAAAGAATAATAAAAGTGGAAATACAAATAGAATCATAGAGAAAGGGAAGAAGAAAGAATAAGAGAAGACCAAATGAAAGAGAAGTGACTAAGAGAGGAGAAAAGGAAGAAAACTAACATGAGTAATAAATAGAAAGAGGAAAATGGGAAAAAGTGACAAAGAAAGAAAAAATAACAAAAATAAGAAAAAGAAAGAAGGGAAAATAGAGTAAGCAAAGGTAAGCAAGAGTAAAATAAGAGATATGAAACAAAAACATAGCAAGAAAAGTGGAAGAAAAAGAAAAAAATAAATTATAATAAGGTTATGAAAAAGGAAAACAATAAAAATAATGGAAAAGAACAAACCTGTCTCAGCAGAGTTTACTACTGGCCTGCTGGGTTCTCCCTTTGGATATAGCTCTGATGTTGTCTGAAGCTGGTGTAAGTCAATGTCAGCTGCTGTCCACATCTAGACCTTGGCAGCCTGTTTGAAGGTTTGAGTGATTCTCAGTTTGTGGCTATTTCCTCCAGGCCTGTCTGTGCACAGGATGGGACAAGCTGTGCTGCAAAGCTGGCTTTTATCAGCACTGGGTCCAGGGGAGGGTCAGTAGACACCCCAAGCTACCACATGACACACCCTTGCCTGCCTCTGACGGCCAACCTGCTGTTAGTCTTAGACTAGTTGCTGACCTGATTGTTTCCGAGAAGGCTTCTGGCAGAATCAAGGGGATGGGACTCCTGAATCTCGGGTGGGAGGTACCTTTCAGACTTCAGGGACAGTGGTGGGTGTGTCCTCCCACCCCCAAAACACTTGTTAGAGTCTGTCTGAGATTATTTCCCTGAACTGAGTAGGGTGGAGTTCCTAGTAGGCTAGTAGGTTGGGCCTCCAGAGCCCAGATGTTGGGTCTTCTGGAAACCAGGAAGGTGTTTCCATGGCTCTTTCATGACGGGGAAATGCCAGTCTGATTCCTGCAATATGTATGGAATGGCTGCACCTTACAGCCCATCTCTGACACACCCTGAGTCTGTGTATGTTGCTCTCTCCTTAGCAGTGGTTAAGATGCAGGATGGGAGAAAAGAAAGAAGAAAAAAAACAAACAAGACAAAATAAAGCAAATGAAAAAGGAAATGGAGGTTGGGGCAAGCAGGATTCCAGAGGGTGGGACAAACAGTATTATACAGGGTAAGGTCATTGCTTTTCCCATGGGAAACACTTTCTCTTCTCAAGGAAGATGGCTGCTTCAATTGAGTTATATGGTGGCACAGAAATCCCCACAGCCACTCTCCCACACCTCTCCCCAATACCTCCCACTCCAGACTCTCTTCATGAAATTTCAGTCCACACTACATTACCTTCACCCGAGCCCAAGGTGAGTGGCTGCAAAAAAAAAAAAAATTGTGCTTTGGTCCTTTTAAGAAAAAACAGTAGGGGCTTTGTCTCCAGTGGGCTCCATCTCTCCCCAACAGACAAAAATCCCAAGGCTTTTCACTGCTAGATGCTACATGAGCAGCTGATCCTGGCACTGGTGCTGCTCCGTGGTTGAGAGCTGGTCTGGGGTCTAGGCTTCTCTCCTCTCAGGGGGAAGCTTCCAAAGCAGTGCCCTGTATTGATAAGACCATCTGTAAGTGCCCTGGTCAACAGGCCCAGTTTGGCCTAGCATTCCAGGCATCCCTGCCAAGGCACCAGATGTGTGCGAAGCTTTGGTGGACTTACCAGACTGGCACATCATCCAGCTGAATATTACTGAGAGTGCTCTGACAAGAATCATCCAACTGAGCCCTACCTGGATTCCCAACTCAATGAATTGTGAGATATAATTAAATGACTGTTGTTCTAAACCACTAAGTTTTGAAACAGTTTTTTTTTTGTACAATAATAGCTAATCAAAACATAGGACAGGAAGAGAAAAACACTCACTTTCATCCCTCTGTTAGTCTCATCCCCTGCCATATACCTTGTGCAATTGGTTGTTCACTGAGCTTACCTCTCATCCTCCTGCCACTGTGACTTTGGTCTTGCTATTACATCCATTTTTTCTTGTATATTTTATTGAGTATGCTATTACAGTTGTTCCATTTCACCCCCTTTATCCCTTCCACCCTGCACCTCACCCCATCATCCCCACACCTCTTAGTGCATGTCCATGGGATGCACACACCAGTTCTTTGGCTTCTTAATTTCCCACTCTACTCCCAGCCTCCCTCTGCCCACTTATTTTGTCAACATTTCCACACCACTATTCTCCCCAGCCGCACCCACCCCCACCTCCCACCCTCAATCCTTCCCCCATTCCGCTTTGTTGATGGATCCTTTATACATGTTCCTTGATGACCCTTCCCCTCCCTTTCCCCTGTCATCCCCCTCTCTCCTCCCCTCTGGCTACTATCAGTTTGTTTTTTATTTCAATGTTGCTGGTTATATTTCACCTGTTTGTTTATTTTGTTGATTAGATTCCACTTATAGGTGAAGTCATATGGTATCTGTCTTTCACTGCCTGGTTTATTTCACTTAGCATAATGCTCTCCAGTTCCATCCATGCTGTTGCAAAGGGTAGGAGCTCCTTCCTTTCTGCTGTGTAGTATTCCATTGTGTAAATGCACCATAGTTTTTTGAACTCATTTTCTGTCGGACACTTAGGCTGCTTCTAATTCTTGGCTATTATTAATTGTGCTGCAATGAACGTTGGAATGCACAGGTTCTTTGGAATTGGTATTTCAGGATTCTTAGGGTATAATTTCCTCAGAAAACTAAAAATGAATCTGCTATTCCATCCATTTGAACTTCCCTTCTCATCTCCCCAACTGAACTCACACTAAGCACTCATGGCCCCACTTCAAAGTCAGCTGATTTGTCCTTCTTTTATCAATTCACTTGGGGGTATAATAGCTCTTTTTGCTATGGTTCCCCTTTGCCTACCCCTCAATCTATCACATTGTCCAGATTCATGATATTTTGTGGTCTGCTTGTGTCCATTCCTAGACTGTGAACTCCTTGAGGCCAAAGGACTAGGTTTTGTTCTTTTTGGCATATTATTCAGTGCTAAATATGTTTCCCAAGTGGTTTTCTAGAATGTATTATGGATATGTAAGAGTCATTGATAAAATAACATCCATTTCTTGGAAGAAAGACAGCTCAGGTAAGGGGAAATGAAAGTTATGACTTGGTGTAATCAGGTTTACTGGTGTTTATTTACAGGAGAAGTGGACCACCTGTGTACAGGGTCTGTTCTCAAGACTAATTAATATGAATAACCTTTACGGACTGGGTAAGGATCAGGGATCATGGAGGCTCTTGAAGGAGTGGACTCGTCAGAAAATAAATATTTCCTTCAAATAATCTCCCATTTTTCGTCCTGTGGCTTACAGAGTTCTGCCTAGTAGAAGATTTGCTGCTCAGAGACGATACATCAGAGCAATTGGGCTGCTGTGGGAATATATGCCACCCTATATAACTGGGTACTTAGAAGTTAGAAATGGTCTTGCACACACATCTCCACTTTGTATGCCTGGAATGAGTCCTCAAGCTTGAACATATAGGTCTGTAAATTCTGGCTTGAAGTTTATGGACTAAGAGAGTGAGAGAGATGAGGCTAAATGACAGAGAGAGAGAGAGAGAGAGGCAGGCTACTGTTGTACTATTTATTGTACTGGCTCAGTATCCCCAGTTAGTTTTTCAGTCTTGGGGACTTGATTTACAGTTTGGCATGGATTCTGACTACTCCAAGAAATTCCCCCCTCTACCCCAGGCCGCAATGAGGAACTATCAAACCTGTCTGACTCCTGAGACATGGCAGCTTGATTTATTCACATGCTCAATAACTCAGGATCTTGGGTATTCCATCTGTACAACCTGGGGCCTTGGGTGGCTAGCATCTTAGGGTTCCTTCTTTCCTGCCTCCATCATCAGTAGCTGGAACTGACACGGAGCCTGTGACCTCTCCTTCTGAGGGGGCTCTGACTCCTGGCAACCCCTATGGAACTAGGCATTGGCAGGTATCCAAGAACATATCAGGACTTCTGTACTTGGCAAAGCCAAGGGGCAATTAACAGTAGGTTAATTACAGTCCAAGATATCCACTTTACTCATTTACTGAACCATTATTTGATAAAGCCAATGAATAACTTTTACATGAACTTTTAACTCCAGTGAGGCATTCACAATGTGAATGTGACAATTTACAGTTAACAAGGTAGCAAGTGATAAATGACAATGACCTTATAAGGAGAAGAAAGTCCTGTCCTCAACACCTTGCTTCCATACACAGAGAAAGCATTTTGAAAAAGTCAAAAGTAGCATTAGAGAAGATACTGAGAGAGGACATAACATTTTTTAACCTTGTTATGACTGATACAACTTTAGAAAACCAAAAGTTTTGTCATCTTTGTGGCACTATTAAGAAATAGAGTGTGCAGACCACAGAGCTACCTGGTATAACCCATTGTGCTGAAAGCAATTAGACTCTTCCAGTCACTGTCTCTCAGAGAGATCCAAGAGCCAAACTGGAGCCAGTGCTGTGGGTATTTGGGGGGAGTACTGTGATACTAATATCTAGCTCACAGGGATTGGTGCCAAGGCTTAGGGAGAACCAAGATACTCCTCAGAAAGGCAGTGCAAGGGGACATCTGAGAGGACCCTAGTCCTACGGCTCAGGATGTTTATGGTTTAGATTTTCCAGTACTCTTCTGGTCTCCACTGGAAACAGTGTCCTGGCTGTTCTGTTGATGACAGCAAGTCTGGTGGGTTTGCCTGCCTTGCTACCTGAGAGTATTGCATGTGTGAGACAGCAGTTGTCAAGTCAGGCTCCAGGGGCAGAGTAGCTTAGGAGGCTTCTAATAGAAAGGTCACTAACCAGGCAAGCCACAATAAAGCCATTCAACTGGGGAGAGCCAGCTTGCATTATGCAAAAAAAGGAAAAAAAAACCCACATCTGTGCCTTAGTCCCTCATGGCCTAACAGTTCCTAATCTGTGCCCGAGGTCAGATGACTACACATAGTCCTCAGACTAAATCCAGGGAGGGGGGTGGTATAAGGCATTTAATATTTCCAGAAATTTGCTTCCAGATATTAATTTAAAAGCAGTTTCAGGAATTCCAAAATGAACCAGCTTAGTTTGACAAATTTGTAATAAATAAATGCTAGATTTGCAGGGCATATCATACTATAAAGTGCCTGCAAATCCCCTGAAGAATCTTGTTTAAATGCAGATTCTGACTGAGAGGGTCTGGGAGAGCCTTGAGATGCTGCACTTTCAACAAACCTCCAAGTGATGCTGCTACCAGTGGTCCCAGGTCACAACTGGAATAGCCAAAACTAAACAAGGTCCAAGCCAAACCCTAGATGGACCAAACCAAGACAGCTACCTCGTTCCTGATGGGAAATGCCCAGGTGGGTGTGCCATCCTTGGGCACCAGGTAAATAATGGTCATGATAATGATCACAGTACTGGCTTCAGAGGTGGGACTTCAGGGACCCAATCTACAGCACCTCTCTTCCATTATGGAGTTCTGAACTGAAGAGGCAGACATCTGAGTCAGGCGGGTGGAGACAGAAATAACAGTTCCATTGCTGGTAAAACTTGGATGAGAGCCCTTGGCTTAGGTGAGCAGTCACCATAGTCTTGCCAGTCTCTCCCCAAATTGTGCAGATGAGCCCACCCAGGCATTGGCACAGCTGGAAAATCCTTGCTTTTCTCCTGAGGACCAGGTCCCTTGCTCTTGGCAGGGAGCCAGTCATTAAAGTTTCACTGTATCCTGAATGAGGGATGGCCCGTAAAACAGAGAGGCAAGAGGGGCCTGCTCAGAAGGGAGGAATGTTTTCAACTCATTTTATTAAGCCCTACACCCATGGGGAGGAGAGAGGGAAAAGTAGAAGAAAGTGGACAGAAGTATCACCTGTGTAGTTCCTTTACTGGTTGCCATGAAGCCAAGGATATGGGCATTCTTGCTAACCCCAATCAAGCTTGAATGGGTTCTGTGTACTAGACAACATGTGGGGGCTTGATAAACAACATTTTTATTGTACCCCATCCCTATATCTCCTTATATCTCTCTGCAGTCTATTCACCTCATGGTGGCCAGAGTGGCTTTTTTAATCATGATCAGACCATGTCACATCTCTGTTTAAAACCTTCTAGTGGCTTTCAACCACAGGAGTGATGAAGTCTGAATACCTCAGTGAAGCAGGTAAGTCCCACCATGGCCTGTCCCCTGCTCACTACAGTTTGACCACCTGAGCCTGTATAGCTTGCCTAAGGTTTCTGCTCAAAGATCATCTCAAACTGACAGGTTCACACTCTAACATATCTCCCTCACTTCCCCCCCCCCTTATTCCCACTCTCCTTTGTTTATGGTACTCATCATTGTGTATTCAGTTGAAAATACTTGGTTTTCAGTTTTTTTGTTTTTTGTTTTTTTGCTGGGGTTGTCCCTTTTCTTTTGTCTATTAAAATTAAACTACAAGACTTCTTCATAGACTACTTCCCTTGGGAAAAATTCTCCTCTGCCTTCTGCCTACCCTCTACAGTGAAATTTATATCTTCCTAATGTACGAAAACTAGAGTAGGTCAGGCATGAATGAGACAGGGGTACCCTTTCAAAGAGTACCTCTTAACTGTAACCAGGTGTAGGTGCTAACCCTGGAAGGCGACCTGGAAAACTATCTGATCTCTTGATTGTTAAACTCGAGAACCCTCCTTTACTTACCTTTTCATACCTCAGTCCTGCTGGCTATAGGTGGACAAAGCCAGCTTTATCACCATTTACTATACCCTTAAGCAGCCTCTCCCAAGGTTATTGGATATATTTCAAATCTGATCAGTCTCTCTGGGACCTTGGCCCTCCTGCAAGTTCTGCTACCATTGGTCTGTGGGGACCTGCCCTGAATCATGGTCTTTGCCTGGGAAATGGGGTTTGCATGAGAATGGAAATGCATGAAATATGTTCTGAAATAAAACTTCAGTATTGAATTGCTTTCCTTGTCATTCCTTCCATATATTAAACAATGAAAGGAAAATGACAGAGTAGGGAGTTTCAAGAATCCATCTCCTCCACTGAAGCAATGACTAATCTGACAAAAATCTTTCAGAAGCAGTTTTTTAAAATTCTGAAATCTAATCAATGACACACAACAACCAGAGGAGTGCTAAATAAACAAATAGATTATTAAATTTTGGTTAAAATATGTGGTAGGATTCTTTTTTACCTACTCAGGAGCAGCTATGGGGATGCTGGGCCACATACATTCATGGCGAAGGAGGTTGCTCATGCCAGAGGGGACAATACAGGCATTATTTTCAAAGAAGTATAGTTATGCATTTTTCCTGTCTGGTGGCTCCCTAAAGGATTGATTCAGGGGCTTGCCTTTGTTTTGCCCCCCTCATAATTCACTCATTGATGGAGTAGCTTCCCGAACAGCATTTTTGGAAAGCATTAAAAAGCATATACTATCCACAACTGCCTGTGGCAAGAGACAGTGTATGGGGCAAGTGGAAGAGAAACTGAAATCCAGGGAATGAAGAAGTTTGGGTAGAAGATACATAGGCAAATAACATCTTTGAAAAGCTTCCATATTTTGTCCCATAATCCAGAGAGGCATGCTCATACCGAGGGACATATACATTCTCAGCAGAGACCTGAGACAACCTTAAGCTCTCATTCTGACTGATAGCCTCAGCATAAGCAGGAAGTGAAGACTAAGGCAAAATTGTTGTACCTGGTTAAGCCTTGAAGAAGTGTAGCAACTCAAAGCCAATCCTAAAACACACACAACTACAATCCACAAGAAGCAACAAGAATATATCCTGAGGAGGGCAAAAGAGTATTATTTCCAGACTTACAACATTATAATATTCAAGAAGTCCAAATTCAAACAAAAATTATAAGGTATGCAAAGAAACAGAAATTTGGGGCCACTGATGGGAAAAATAAACAAACAGAAACTGTCCCTAAGTGTTGCTGTAAGAATGGGCTTACTGGTCCCATTACCCAGGCTTACTGAGTCAAATCATCCCCTACCAAGCCTCCCTGGGCCCTCATTGCTCCACATCTGTGTAGGGCCTAGGGGATCTAAGATATGGAAATCTACTGTTTGTCAGTGACTTTGATCCTTGAGGAAATCCACACATTGAATTTGATAGACAGAGGTTTTAAATCAACTGCCTTAATTATGCTTGAAGTGCTAAAGGAAACAATGGACAAAAAACTAAGGAAACTCAACAGAACAATGTCTCATGAAATAGAGAATATAAATAAAGAGATAGAATTACAAGTCACAAATGTAGCCAAATAGAAATTCTGGAAAAAAACCTACAGAAACTGAAAATTAAAAATTTACTAGAGGGATTCAAGAACAGATTTGAACAGGCAGAAGACTCACTAAACTTGAAGATAAGTCCATTGAACTTTTCCCAAATTGCAGGGGGAAAAGAGAATGAAAAATAAATAAACAGAACCTAAAGGACCTGTGGGACACCATGAAGTGTAAAAACACATGCATTATGGAAGTCCTAGAAGAAGAGGGAAAAGAGAAAGGGGCAGAAAGAACATTTAAATATATAACAGTCATCATTGACTAGTGTGGCTCAGTTGATTGAGCATCATTCTGCAAAGTGAAAAGTTACTGGTTTGTTTCCAGGTCGAGGCATATATCAGGGTCAGGGATTTGGTCCCTGGTTGGGGCAAGTATGCGAGACAACTAATAGATGTTTCTCTCTCACATTGATGGTTTTCTCCCTTTCCTTATCTCTCCCTTCTTCTCTCTCTAAAAATAAGTAAAAATTAAAAAAATACATATAATAGCCAACGTATTCCAAATTTGATGAAGTACTTGAATCTACACATCTAAAAGGCTCGATAAACTCCAACAATAAATAATCTTGGCCCAGAATAAACCCATGTCTCTATGGTCAATTAATATCTGACAAAGGGAGCAGGAGCATAAAATGGAGTAAAAACAACCTCTTCAGCAAATGGTGTTGGGAGAACTGGACTGGTACATGCAAAAAAAAAAAGAAAGAAAAGAAAAGAAAAGAAAGAAAGAAGAAGAAAGAAAGAAATGAAACTAGACCACCAACTCACACCATACATCACAATAAATTCAAAATGAGTAAAAGGCTTAAATATAAGCTGTGATACCATAAAAATCCTAACGATAAACATAGGCAAAAAATTTCAGACATCTCATGTAGCAATATTTTTGCCAATATATACCCTAGGACAAGGAAAAAATAAACAAATGGGACTGCATCAAATTTAAAAGGTTCTGCATGGCTAAAGAAAACATCATAAAAATGAAAAGGGAACTGACTGTGGGAGTACATGTTTGCCAATGATACATCAGACAAGGGTTTAGGTTCTGAAATATATAAAGAACTCATATGACTCAACACCAGTAAGACAAATGATCCTATTAAAAATGGGCAAAGACCTGAATAGGCACTTCTGCAAGGAGGACATACAGGGGGCCCAGAGTCATATGAAAAAATGCTCAATTCACTAGCCATCAGAGACATGGTAATTAAAACCATAATGAGATACCACCTCACACCTGCCAAAATGATTATCATTAATACATCAACAAACAACAATACTGTCAAGGATATGGAGAAAAAGGGAACCCTGCTGCACTGTTGGTGGGAATGTAGACTGGTGCAGCCACTATGGAAAACAATACGGAATTTCCTCAATAAACTATAAATGGAACTGCCTTTTGATCCAGCAATTCCACCACTGGGAATATGCCTTACAGAATCCAGAAACACCAATTCAAAAGACCTTATGCACTTTATGTTCATAGCAGCACTATTTACAATAGCAAAGAGTTGGAAGCAGTCTAAGTGCCCATCAGTAGATGAGTGGATTAAAAATCTGTGATACATTTACACAATGGAATACTATGTAGCAGAAAAAAGAAGGAATTCCTACCTTTTTTCCACAGCATGGATGAAACTGGAGACTATTATGCTAAGTGAAATAAGCCATTCAGTGAAAGACAAATGCCATATGATCTCACTTATAAGAGGACTCTAATGAACAAAATAAACTAATGACCAAATAGAACCAGAATCATGGAACTGACTGACAGCAGTAAGAGGGGAAGAGTAAGTTGGGGACTGTTTGAAAAAAGGTGAAAGGATTATTCAAGGACATATATGAAGGACCCATGGGCATGGGCATGGACAAAGGGGTGGGGATTGACTATGGAATTGGATTGGCAGGCTGGGCAGAAGAGAGAAAATGGGAAATAATTGGAACTGTAACAGCATAAGAAATAAAACATAAAAAAAAAGAGTCTTGAAAACAACAAAAGAGAAGTGAATTGTCACATAGAAGAGAATCTTAAGGGGATTAACAGCTGACTTTTTATCCTAAATATGGAGATCGGAAGGCAGCAAGATGACATATTTAAAGTACTAAAGGAAAAAAAAAAGAACTGTCAACTAAAAATCTCATACCTCACAAAAATATCCTTCAAAAACGAATAATTGTCACATTCCCAGATTTTAAAAAAGAAATAAAAAGATGACAGAATTTATTCCTGGTAGGCCTTTCCCACAAGAAATATTAAAGGCAGTTCTTTAGGCTGGAATGAAAGGAAACTAGATGGTTAGTCAAAGGTATATAAAAAAAATAAAGAACTCTAGAAAAGGTGAATACATAACTGTATATATAACACATAGATTTTTGTATATTTAATTTGTGACTTCTCTCCTTTCCTTATTTAAGTTTAAATACTAATACATAACACATTTTAATAAACCTGTTAATGGACATACAATATATGAAGACATAATTAGTAATAATAAC
>PVJD01006620.1:0-95622 GCA_004026545.1 Mormoops blainvillei | reverse complement strand
GCCAGCGGCCCCATCCTCCAGCCGCTGCCTTGCTGTGCGTCATCTCCACCCTGGTTTTCCATCTCTCTGCCCCTCCTACCAGTCTGGATGAGTGTTTTTCTTTAACCCGTTGGTTGTCAGACTTCCGTACAGTTCCATTCTCTGGCAGTTCTAGTTGCTTTTTGTTTTTAAATTTTCTGCTGTCCCTCCTTTGGTTGTGCGAGGAGGCAAAGCGTATCTACACCTCTGTCTTGGCTGGAAGTCTTCTATTTCACAGAATTTCTTAGTGAGCTTTAATTATATGCAGTTGTCTATCATTATGTGTTTTTCCTTTAATGGTTTTTTTTTTTAATTAGTTTATTCTTTTTGGCAAGTATTATGCTAAGTGAAATAAGCCAGGCAGTGAAAGACCAATACCATATGATCTCACCTGTAAGTGGAATCTAATCAACAAAACAAACGAGCAAGCAAAATACAACTGAGACATGGAAATAAAGAACAATCTGACAGTAACCAGTGGGGAGGCAGAGGGGTATAACTGGGCAAAGAAGGGGAAGGGTCGTGGAGGAACACGTTTAAATGACCCATGGACAAAGAGAACAGGAGAGGGGAGGATTGAATATGGGAGGTGCGGTGGGTAGGGTGGGGCAGAGTAATGGGAAAATGGGGACAACTGTAATTGCACAAAAATAAACAAAAAGGAAAAAAGAATTATTTGTTATTATATTTTTTCCATTACTATATTTCCGTCGTATACCCTCTTCCACCACCATCCACCCCTGTCCCCACCACAATCACCATGCTGTTGTCCGTGTCCATGAGTCCTTCTTTTTTTGCTCAATTCTCCAACCCCTGTCCTCCACCCCAGAGCTGTCAGCTTGCTCTCTATCTATTTTTCTTATTAGTTCAGTTTGTTCATTGGATTGTACATATGAGTGAAATCATATGGTATTTGTCTTTTTCTGCCTGGCTTATTTCACTTAGCACAATGTTCTCCAGACTTATCCATGCTGTTGCAAAGGGTAACATTTTCTTCTTTTTTGTGGTGGAGTAGGATTCCATTGTGTAAATGTACCATAGTTGTTTTCTTCTGTTGTCTTTCTTCTCTGTTCCTGGAACTCTTATTACAAAGGTATTGGGCCCCTATGTCTATCCCTTATGTTTCTTAACGTTTTATCTCTTCTATCTCCTTTATCTTTCCATTCTACATTCCACAGTATTTCCAGAGGTTATTTTCCAAATCACCAGGTTGGCTCTTAGAAATAGTCTAAGTGATTAGTCAGTCTATCCACTAACTTTTTTACATCAGTAATATTTTAATATTCCATAATTTTTCTTGTTTCTTTCTGATAGTAGCTTATTCTTTTATGGATGTGGTATTCATCTGAATATCTCTATAGACACTATTTGACCTTTCAAGTTCTCTTCTGTTTCCTAATTTATCTCTTTTCTTCAAAGTCAGTTGTTAATTGTTTATCCTTTTTTCTGAAAGACATATTTATTGCATGTTATTAGTGATCATATTTTATAACAAAATTTAATGCAAATTTAATATACTTTTCTCATAAACATAAAATGGAAATAAAGGCATCTATCAAATTTATATGCTGAACCAAAGTCCTGGTTTTCAGAACTCAGCAGTCAATCATTATTCAGGTCCAGGGCATCAGTCCATGATTTTTAATAGTTGAGGATTTTGTCAGTAATTGGAACAAAATCTTCTTTATATGTGACAACTGTTTCCTACATAAAACCCTTTTGCGGGCTCAGTTATTTCATCCTTTTGTTCTAATTCATGAATCAGCTCAGGGATTTTATTTGTTGAGACATCTTTTTGTTTTATTTCATCACCTAATGGCTTCCTCTTTTTCCAGCTAAAGAATATCAAAAAGCCCAGCATGGTCCAAGTACCCAGTGTGCATATCGAAGACATATACCAGTCCCAAGACATGCCCTGGTTCAACACGTGGCCTAATTGTTCATCTTGGTTCTCTTTTTCCCCCATGATACTGTGTTTGTTTAAATGTCTGATGATCTTTGGTTTTTTATTTATGTTTATGAGGACCAAGATGATTAATATACATGTCCTTCCTCAGCAGTTTGGTTGGCTTGCTTCAACAGTTTAATTAAATGAGAGGATTTACAATGGTCTGTGGGTACATAGGTGGGCTATGTCAGGAGCCATGTCCTCCAAAGCAGGGAGCTCAGAGGTAGGCTTGGGACCTCCCAAGTCCAGGAGCAGAGTGCTCGGTGTAACTGTCCCCCTCTCCAGCCTTCTGAGTTGTGAAATGTGATCTGTTGGTACTCTGTTTCTTTTGGGACCTGCCACCTGCAATAAGATGCATCAAAGGCATATAATTCTCTCTTTTAACCTGAGGGCTAAACCAGCACGTGGCAAACTCCTTATCTGTATTGATGGAGTTAGTAATGCTTTATCTGTGCTGTTCTGGTTTAATTAATAGTTACCCTGATACTAGCTTTTCTGTTTGTTGACTCTGAATTCAGTGGTTTTTTCCTTGATTTCTGAGAAATGTATCTTTCTTCTGGTGATTGGGGCTGATACGACTTTTCTGTATGTGCAATTTTATCTGTTTTCAATCTTCCAGGATTTCTCTAAAGTTTCTGGTTTGCTACTTGTCCTGTTTCTTGTTTTCTAGGACTATTATGGAGTTTTATTGTTTAAAATAACTTTTCTCATTTCAAGGTCACTTTGAAAAGCAAAAGATCTACATTATTTAATCTGCTATTTTGAACCAGTACCCTTTTGCTTGGTTTTTAAAGTATTAATGTATATTATTGACTCAGCTAATGTCTAATTATTCCTAATGTTTTTCCTGGGGGGAAAAGACCGAGTCATTGATCTTCCTTTGAGGCTTTTATTTTCCTTTATGTGAAATTCAACCTTTTACTTGAATATAGTTTCTTTTTTTTTAATTGAACTTATATTGTTCGTGGTTAAGGGAAATTCATGGAAATAACATTAATTAAAATCATCCTTCTGTGGCTCTATAAATCAAATAGATTATTGCATATAAAAAAGCTTATAGTTTATGGTAAATGTATTTCTTCTCATAAGACTATGGAATGATATAGTCCTTCTCTGGGTGTCTGGAGGGACTTTTGTATTTCAAGCTATTGACTGAGTAAATTAGCTAATGACTTTTATGTAACTTGGTTCATTTCATAAATGTATCCTTTGATAATATAGGGCACTACAACATTTAATGGTAATTTTAGAATGAAAATGATTTTGAGTTCTGTTGTTTATATACAGGGGTGGGCAAAAGTAGGTTTACAGTTATGAATGTGCAAAACTTTATTCTTGTATTATTATTTACTCTTTTATTATATATTTTTCCATACGAACAACTGTAAACCTACTTTTGCCCACCCCTGTGTATACTTTATGAATAAAAAAATACAAATATAAACACGATCCACATATATGCTGTCTACAAAAGAGCCACCTCATAACAAAGGATATTCACAGGCTGAAAGCGAAGGGATGGAAAAAAATATTCCAAACAAATGGACATGAAAAACAAGCTGGGGCAGAATACTTAGATAAAATAGACTTCAAAACAAAGGCCATAACAGCAGACAAAGAAGATAACTACATAATACTTAAGGGAGTTGTTCAACAAGAGGATATTACCCTTGTAAACATATATAGGAGCAACATAGGAGTACCTAATACATAAGGCAGATCTTGGAGGACTTTAAGAAGGAGATTGACAGCAATACAGTCATCATAGGGGATTTTAACACCCACCTGTCAACAGTGGATAGATCTTCCAAAGAATCAACAAAGATACTGCGACATTGAACAGTACTCTAGATCAAATGGACTTAATTGATATTTGCAGAATTGATATTTCATCTCAAAGAAGCAAAATATACATCCTTTTCAAATGTACATGAATCGTTTTCAAAGATAGACCACCTGGTAGTACACAATACATGCCTTAACAAATTCAGGAAAACTGAAATCATATTAAGCATCTTCTCAGATCACAATGATTTGGATCTAGGAAAGATTTGGGTCTTCTGAGAGAAACCGTAAAACCAGCTATTCTTCTTTTAAATCCCTTATCCATATATATATATATGCTTTTTCTGTGTATCCCTTATTCCTTTATATATTTCCCTCTGTGTGTCTGCATATATGTAAATAAAATTTGTCTATATAAATGTTTACTTAAACCATTTGATTCCCTTTTTCCTCTCACAACTTGGTGTGAGGGATTTTTTTTGTTCTTTTACTAAATTATAAATTACTTGAACTTGGAATATTACATGATATTCCTCACAGTATTAGTACATTGATAGATTATCATCTATGTGATGAAAGACAGAACTTGACCAGTCTCACTTAAAAAGTTCCCATCACATATTAGGTGCTAGAATATTTGTTGAATGAATGATTACCAAGTAGAACTTGAGAGCAGTTTATGTAAATTAACAGATTTGGCTTCCTGGGACTTTTTTTCTTTTTAAGATTTTATTTATTTTTAGAGAGAGGGGAAGGGAGGGAGAAAGAGAGAGAGAAACACCAATGCATGGTAGCCTTTCACACGCCCCCAACTGGGGACCTGACCTACAACCCCAGGCATGTGCCCTGACTGGGAATCAAACCCACGACCCTTTCTATTACAGGCTGGCACTCAGTCCATTGAGCCACATCAACCAGGGCACAGGAGTCATGTTTTTAAAGTTCTGATTAGTTCCTTGTTTTCTTTTATTTAGCCCTTTAAAAAAAATTATACAAGTAGCCTATGTTCATTGTTGAAAATTTAGAAAGTAAAAATGAACATAAGAAAAAAATTATTCATTAAACCCCACCACCCCAAAACAATATTTTGGTATATGTATTTTCAGATTTTGTTTTATGCAAACATACACTATTTTTTCTTAGAAAAATATGGGTTCATGTTTTAGAAACATGTATGCATTCAATAATATAATGCACTTTTTTTTCCTTTTAAAAATTGAATCATGGATCCTGTTTCTCTGTTAAGAGGTTCTGAAGAGTTATCTTTACTTGCTGTCTCCCATTCCCTTCCTCCTGTTTTCTCATAAAATCACTGTAATCAGACTGTCACTCCCTCTCCTGTCAAAGCTTTTGACCGTTAAATCCAATAGTCAGTTCTCGGCTCAAACCTTACTTGACCTATCAGAAACCTTTGAAACTATTGTTCACTTCCACACTTTTTGGCTTCTGCTTTTCCTCCTACCTCACTGCTGGGTCTTCTCAGTTTCCTTTACTGATTCCTTTCCATTTCTATGCCACTAAACATCACAGTCTCTAGGATTCAGTCTTTGGACTTAGTATCTATGCTCACTTTTACAATGACATACCATCTCACACCTGTCAGAATGGCTGTCATCAGTACATCAACAAAGAAGTGCTGGCCAGGATGTGGAGAAATGGGAACCATTTTGCACTGTTGGTGGGAATGCAGATTGGTGCAGCCACTGTGGAAAACAGTATGGAGATACCTCAAAGAGTTAAAAATGAATTTGCCTTTTGACTCAGTGATCCCACTTCTGGGAATATATCTGAAGGAACCCAAAACACTAATTTGAAAGAACTTAAGCACCCCTACGATCATTGCAGCATTATTTGCAATTGCCAAGATATGGAAGCAACCCAAGTGTCCATCAGTAGATGAGTGGATAAAACAACTGTGAGATATTTACACAATGGAATACTACTTAGCTGTAAAAAAGAAGACAATTTTACCATTTGGGACAGTATGGATGGACCTGGAGAACATTATGCTAAGTGAAATAGGCCAGTCAGAGAAAGACAAATACCATATGATTTCACTCATGTGGAATCTAATGAGCAAACTGAATTAATAAGCAAAATGAGGACAGACTCAAAGATGGAGAGTAGGATGAAAACTAGTGGTTGCGGGAGGTGGGGGAGGGGTGGAATTGAGCAAAAAGGAGAAAGGATTCATGGAGAGGGACAACAGTGTGGTGACTGGTGGGGGGAAGGGGGTATAAGGGGACTAAATGGTAATGGAAAAGAAATACAATAAAAAAAATTAAAAAAAAAATATAGGTGATCTCATTCAATCTCATGGCTTTAAATACTGTCTGTATACTCATCACTCTCAAATGTTATCTCCAGGTCAGACTTCTCCTCCACTTAGGTATTTAATAGGCACTTCAAACTTAATCTAACCAAAACCAATCTCCTGATGTCTGTTACCCACAGCAGACAAACAACTGCTCCTTTAAGCCTTTAAGTGGCAGTTTAAGCCATGGACCTTAAAGACATTTGCAGTTTAAGTTCTCTGGATGGCAGACTGAGACAAAGATTAGCAAGCTGTTAGTTTATTAGGGAGTGTTCTTAGGATCAACAGCTCTAGAAGGGAGGAGAAGGACAGAGGATGGGGGACAACATAGGCTGCAGTACAGTCTTAACAAAGGCTTCAACCTATGCCATGGGGCCCTTGGAAGCTCAGATGGCTCACTGTGGTTGTCTGAAGTTAGGGCAAGGAGCCATGTGACTAAATGACATCACCTGGGAAGTGAATATAGATAGGAAGTCCAAGGACAGAGCCGTAGATAACTACACTGGCTAAACCACTATGTCAACCAATTGTATGAGATTGCCCTGGAAGAGGCCGTGAGCTTGACTTTGTTCAGCCAAGGTAATTCCTGAAGAGTTAGATATCTGAGTGCTCTCTGCCAGCAGCAGTTCATGTCTAAGGAGTAAGTCCTTTGTTTCTGAAGGAGAATCTGCACAGTATATAATGTTTACTACATTGTATTTAATTTCTCTCATTTTCTCATATCCCATGCTTAGTCCACCAAGCAAATGTTAGTTCTATTTTCAAAATATACCCAGAATCTGACCACTCTTCACTTTACTCCTTTACTACCATGTTGGCCAATAACACCATCATCTCTTGCCTAGATTATTGTTATACTGTCCTAACTGGTTTCCTGCTTCTACTGTTGAATTTTTCTTTGTTCTCTACATAATAGTTAGAGTAACTCTTTCAAAACAAAGTCAAATTGTGTTATTCCAGGGCTCTGGCTTCCAAGAATAAAATTCTAAATTATTTCCACTTTTTACGAGGCCCTCCACAATCTGGCCCTAATTACTTCTCTACCACTATTGTTCATGCTTCTCCAGCCACATTGACCTTTCAATCCAGTTTTCTGGTCTTCGTTCACCTGCTTGTCTATTATCCTGCCATCCTCCCCACTTTGTCAGTTCCTCCTCTTATTTCTCTGTCAGTCAGTCTAGTAGGTTAAAACAATGCCGGTCATATCACATTACAATGACTTGGTCAAGGTAATCCAATGAGAAAATTATTACAGGACTTAGAAAAAGTTTAAGCTTCTATTGATCTTTTATTCTTTTAGTTGTATCTCAGTGTAGAAATTATTGTACTTGAATGTAAAAAAAAGTTAATATTTTTTAAGTGTTCATCTTGGTATTAGTGAAGGATCATCTTTTAGTGCTTTTTACCCCCAGAATTTCAAGATGACTTCTAGTAAAATGCATTACTCCTACTGCAACTATGTGATGAGATTGAGGTCATGCCCCCTTATACATGGAAGTAATTATTTCTTGTTCTTTTTACCTGTACAGAGCCTTTCATCCTACTATAAAGGAGGATTTGAACAGAAAATGAGTAGGCGAGAAGCTAGTCTCATTTTGGGTGTAAGGTAGGTATGCTACATAAGTATTTGTTCTGTGGCCAAGTTTGTATTGAAAATGGAGAAAATGTTACAATAAAGTTGTCCTTATATTTTAAATTATGAATAGGAGGCAGAGGAGAAAACATCAAGTTTTTACATTTTAAAACCTTGTTATCCTAGAGAATACCTCACATTCCCTAAAAAATCAAGCAAAGTTGTGATGTGTCTGTTCCTTAACAAGGAGCTATTATATTTCAATGCTAAAGTTTCAAAGCAATTATAATATTCCTTATTGTGACACTGAATTCCTTCTGGATTCAGTTTTATAATTTGATATGTATTACATTTTTTATTATAATACGGGCTCTGTTTCACAATTTTTTTCTAGTTCTATAATTTGACATCTAGCATATTTTATTATACTTCTTTCACCTTAGTATGCATTTATTGTCTAACATTAGTGTAAGAGAAAGTTAATGATACTGTATGATTGCTGTGCGATTTCATTTAACACTTACAGTTAATTCTTTCCCTATCATAGATTCACCAATAGCCGGATTCAGAATTTTATCTGGTATTCCATTAGAGCTCATGTAATTTTTGTGGGAGTTGGTTATAGTATATAATATGTCATCTACAACAAATCCCCTGGTGATGTAATCAACATAATTAAGCAAATAGATCATAAAGTTCTATATTAGCATAATATTTTTAAGATTTTATTTCTTTATTTATAGAGGGAGGGAGAAAGAGAGGGAGAGAAACATTGATGTTTGAAAGAAACATTGATTGGCTGCCTTTTGCATGTCCCCAGCCCAAGACCTGGCCCACAACCCAGGCATGTGCCCTAATTGGGAATCGAACCGGCAACCTTTTGGCCTGTGGGATAACACCGAATCCACTGAACCATACCAATCAGGGTAATATATTGGCATAACTTTTAAAATCTCTTATAGACTAGCAGATTTTTAAGCCCAAAACACTTGATTATTTCTTATAATTTAGAAAGAAAAAAACAAGAAGAGATAAGGAGCAGAGAAAATAGCTCATTTTAACTTGGTGCTTTATTTAAATATAAGAGATGAGCTTTCTCTTTATCTGCAAATAGAAAAAGAAACATGATTTTAAGTAGGGGAACCAAATTAGCGAGTAGTTTACATTGCTAACTATTCCTTACTTTAATATTATTCAGAATAGCCTTGTTATTTTTTTTTAACTTCTATTGGGCCCCACCATAACATCCCATTCATAGGTCTTGGAATGAAAGTATGAAACACATTATAACCCAAACACAAAGGTTTTTGAGAATCATTTCATGTCAGCCATGGCACTCATGTAGTTAGGACAGATAATTAGAAGTTGACTTAAGGTATATTGGGTACATGATTATAAAGAATAGACCCTGATAACAAGTAAATCTGGGTACCAATACCAGTTTTACCACACACTACCTGCATGACCTCAGTTTTATTATTTGTAAAATAATCATTTTGTAAAATAGAGGTAATACTAGTTTCTACTGCATATGGTATTCGTAACCATATAGAGTATTTCTGTATGGTTAACCATATTATGTATGGTTAAGAATATCCTGGCTGGTTAACTCAATTGGTTAGAGCATTGTTCTTACAGGCCACGATTGCGATTCCATCCTGCGTCAGAGCACCTACAAACATCAACCAATGAATGCATAAATAAGTAGAACAACAAATCAGTGTCTCTCTCTTTCTGTCTCTCTCTTCCCCTTCCTCTCTCTTCCCCCTTCCTCTGTCTAAAATCAATAAATAAATTTAAAAAAAAATTCTTGACATTAGCATGGCACTTACTGTCTACTCAGTAAATGCCAGCTAAGCAAAAACAGAAAGTTATACTGATTCTATCTCTGAGACACTGCATTATATGATCTTGGTAAAGTGATTTTTACATTTTTTGCACTTCAGTCTCTTCATTTTTTAATTGGAATTAATAATATCTAGCCGTGTCAGAATAATATAAATTGGTAGACCTATACCATTTTATAAAAGTGCCTGTGAAGTAACATGCTGAATAAAAGTTGGCTCCGCCTTCTCATCTCCATCACGAATGCAGAAGCTAACTATTTGCTCTTAACCCATTAAATAGGAGGATAAAACTAATTTGCTTTCCTCTAGCCCTTTATTTTATTCAGGAAATGTTGATTTTGAGAAGATTCTTCAAGATGTGAATACATTGTTGTTCTATTTTCTGTGGTCAATGAATTTAAACTACTTACACTGTAGAAAAAGTAGGTAAAGGTAAAATGGAGCAGACTGTTGACTTATTTAAAAAATACTTTGTGTGCTACTAGATGACTCTGTACATTCTTACAAAGCCTAAAATATTTTACTGCCCAGGAAAATTGTTACTATACCTGATATTTTCTGAAATGATGCACATTTGTGACTTTCAAGCTTTCTAAAAGTGTCTGTGGAACTCTGTTTAAATGTTATTCGAAAGACCAATAGTAAAAACAATGAATCCAGATCCTGTTCCTGTCGCCGCAGGATTGAGGAGCACCACTCAGCTCCACACACCCCACTGCCTCAGTGCCAGCGAAGTGTGATCTAGCGGGGCACAACCTGAAATGGCCAATCTAGGCAATATGCTATTTAAAGTTACATTTTCAGTTTCATGGTGAAACTGTCTACACTGGAAATAAATTAGAACTATGTTTAATTTTTATACTGTATTTAAGAACTAGGATTCTCCCATCTTGTGTAATCTTTACAACAACAGATAAGTATATTAAAATATATTAAGGCCTGAGGGACTTAAAGGGAATAAACTCTACAGGCAAAGGATAATACTTTTTTCATTCCCAAAGGTCATTACTAGGAGTCTGATAATTATTTTCTTAAAAGTAGAATATTATGAGTGGCCATGCTTTCCACTGACTTCAAAGAACTTCCCACTGACTTCAAAGTTCAGTGGTTGGCAGGCCTCAGGGTATGTAATACTTAGAGAGTTTTATGTACAAACCATGTGCATTGTTATTTATAGGCAATGAAATGATTTTCAAGGATAATTTTGACTAAAGTGGTAAATTAAAGTTTATAATATCCAGAATAAGATGCACATTAACATATATACTCCCTCCCAAATCACATATAGTGGAAATTTGGATGAGTAACTCACATTTGATTAGCTTTATAAAATAAGGTTTTTAAAGCTCCCCTTTTTTTATTTTAAGATTTTTGTACAATGTGATAATCTTTTAAATTGTTAGTATTTACTTATACAGAGCTTTTATTCTTTCCAGGAGTTTAATTTTTTACAGCCATTTATTTACATTTGGAGGCTGGTATAAAATGCATTACACACCTTTTGCATATTTAGTACTAGAGAGTATTTTAAGATCACAGCTTCTGTCCTTAAGTAATTTAGTATCTACCTAAGGAGACATGTCAAATATATACACAAAACTAGAAAACCTAACTAATAAAGGAAATAAGTGTTATAGAGCACCAAAAAAGGGATGGGGAATGATAAATATAGATGAGCTACAGGACACTAAGTCATACAGGAATTTTTCTTAGTAACATTTTTTTTATTCTTCATAGGCAATTAAACAATAAAATGCTCATAGCCCAGGTAGAGTGTTAATGCTTTTTTCCTCAAAATTTCGTAGTCTTTGTAATCAAACAATGTCTGTTTTTCTGGGGAGGAACTACAAACCAAAAAGTAAGTTAGAAATGGTTCCTAAAAGACTTTTACAAACAACCAAAAGGAATATTCTTAAGTTTTTATACTACAGTATTTAATACATATTTATTTTTTATTAAAAGAAAGTAAATACCACTCCCCCAGTTTTACTGAGATATAATTGGCATATAACATTGTACATTAGCTTAAAGTGTACAACATAATGATTTGATATAAGTATATATTGCAAAATGATTACCACAGTATGTTTAGTCAACATCCTTCACCTAATATAGTTACAGACATTTTTCTTGTGATGAGAACTTTTAAGATTTACTCTCTTAGGAACTTTGAAATATACAAGGCAGTATTGTTAGCTACAGTCACCACGCTGGACATTCCATCTCTAGGACTTATTTACCTTACAGCTGTAAGTTGTACCTTTGGACCACCTTCATCTGTTTTCCCCCACTCCCGCACCTCTAGCATCTACCAGTCTGTTCTTTGTTTATATAAATTCAGTTTTTTTACATTCCACATATAAGTGAGATCATACAATATTTGTCTTTCTCTAACTTATTTCACTTAGCATAATGCCCTCAGATTCTATTCATGTTGTCACAAATGACAAGATTTTATTTTTTATGACTGAGTAATATTACTTTTTAAATATTCAAATAATATCATTTAAAAATAATATTTAATTTTACATATATACATATATGTATGTATAAACATATATATATATAAAATCTCATATTTTCTTCATTCATCTCTCAGTGGATACATAGGTTGTTTTTATATCTTGGCTATTGTAAATAATGCTGGAATGGACACGGGGAAGCCGATATCTCTTTAAGATAGTGATTTAATTTCCCTCAGGTATACATGTACATCCAGAAGTAGAATTGCTGGATCACATGGTAGTTCTATGTTTAATTTTTTGAGGGACTTCCATATATTTTCCATAGTGGTTGTACCAATTTATATTCCCACCAACGGGTAAAAGGTTTCCTTATCTTCACATTCTCATCAACATTTCTTACCTCTTGTGTTTTTTTAGCTTTTTAAAATTTTTATTGTATTTTTTTCCAAAATCATTTATCCCCCTTATACTCTCATCTACCTTCCCCTTCCCTGCCACAATCACCACCCTGTTGTCCATGTCCATGAGCTTTTTCCTTTGTTTCTTGATCCCTTCACCCCCTAACCACCCCTCCCAGAGCTGTCAGCCTTCTCTGTCTATCAGTCTGTCTCTGTTTTGCTGGTTAGTTCAGCTTGTTCATTAGATTCTACACTTGAGTGAAATCATGTATTTGTCTTTGTTTGACTGGATTATTTCACTTAGCATAATGTTCTCCAGGTCCATCCATACTGTCCCAAAAGCTAAAATTTTCTTTTTTTATAACCGAGTAGCATTCCATTGCATAAAGGTACAGTAGTTGTTTTATCCACTCATCTACTGATGGACACTTGGGCTGCTTCCAAATCTTGGCTATTGTAATTAACACTGCAGTGAACATAGTGGTGCTTATATTCTTTTGAATTAGTGTTTTGGGTTTCTTCAGATAAATTCCCAGAAGTGGAATCACTGGGACATAAGGCAGTTCTATTTTTACTTTTTTGAGACACTACAAAAAAAGAAAATTATAGCTCAATATCCCTGATGAACATAGATGCTAAAATCCTGAACAAAATATTAACAAACCATATACAGCGATGTATCAAAAAGACCATATACCATGAACAAGTAGGATTTACTCTGGGATGCAAGGTTGGTACAACATTTGCAAATCAGTAAATGTGGTACACCACATGAACAAAATGAAGGATAAAAACCACATTATCATATCAATAGATGCAGAAAAAGCATTTGATAAAATCCAGCACCTGTTTATGATAAAAACCCTCAGCAAAGTAGGAATGAAAGGAACATACCTAAACAGAATAAAGCCCATATATGACAAACCCACTGCCAGCTTCATACTCAACAGGCAAAAACTACAGGTGTTCCCCTTAAGATCAGGGACAAGATAGAGTTTTCTGCTTTCACCTCTCTTATTTAACATAGTACTGGAAGTCCAGCCATAGTAATCAGACAAAAAGAAAAAATAAAATGCATCCCAATTGGAAAGGAAGAAGTAAAACTGTCATTATTTGTAGATGACATGATACTATTCATGGAGAACCCCAAAGACTCCATCAAGAAACTACTGGAACTGATAAATAAATTCAGCAAAGTTGAAGGATACAAAATCAATATCCAAAAATCAGTTGCATTTTTATATGCCAATAATGAACTATTAGAAAGGGAAACCAAGAAAACAATCCCATTCACAATTGCTTCAAAAAACACAAAAACCTAGGAATAGATTTTGTCTTTTTGATGATAGTCATTGCAACAATGTGAGGTGATATCTTTTGGCAGTTTTGATTTGTATTTCCCTGATGACTAGTGATGTTGAGTATCTTTCATGTACTTGTTGGCTTTCTGTGTGTTTTCTTTGGGAAAATGTCTGTTCAGGTCCTCTGCCAATTTTTAATTGACTTGTTTGTTTTTCTGATATTTAGTTGTATATGTTATTTATATATTTTGAATACTTACCCCTTGTTGGATGTATGATTTGCGAATACCTTTTTGGATGTATGATCTGGATGTATTCAGGAGGTTGTCTTTTCATTTTGTGAATGATTTTCTTTGTTGTGCAAAATCTTTTTAGTTGGATGTAATCCCATTTATTTATTTTTACTTTTGTTCTGTCCTAAGGGACTGGTCCAAAAAAAGTATTGCTAAAACCCATGTCAAAGAGTTTACCGCCTATGTTTTTTTCTAGGAATTTTATGGTTTCAGTTCTTATGTTCAAGTCTTTAATCCATTTGTATTTTTATAAATGGTGTAAGATAGCAGTCCAGTTTTACTCTTTTGCATGTAGCTGTCAGAAACTGTCTTTCTTCATTGTATATTCTTGCCTCCTTTGTCATAGAATAATTAACTATCTATATCTATGGGTTTATTTCTAGTTTCTCTATTCTGTTCCACTGATCTGTGTCTGTTTTTGTGCCAGTACAATACTGTTTTGATTACTATGGCTTTATAGTATAGTTTGAAGTCAAGGAGTGTGATACTTACAGCTTTGTTCTCTTTTTCTCAAGATCGCTTTGGATATTTGGAATCTTTTGTGGTTCTATGCAAATTTTAGAATTCTTTGTTTCAGTCTATGAAAAATGCCATTGGAATTTTTATGGGTGTTGCACTGAACCTGTAGATTATTTTGCAAAGTATAGACATTTTAACAATATTAGTTCTTCTAACCCAAGATATGGTATATCTTTTCACTTATTTGTATTGTCTTCAATTTTTTTTTATCATTGTCTTACAGTTTTCAGAGTACAGGTCTTTTACCTTCATGGTTAATTTTTTTCCCTAGGTATTTTATTCTTTTTGATACAATTGTAAATGGGATTTTCTTTTTTTAAAAAAAGATTTTATTTATTTCTTTTTAGAGAGAGGGGAAGGAAGGGAGAGAGGGAGAGAAGCATCAATGTGTGGTTGCCTCTCACGTGCCCCCCACCAGGGACCTAGCTTGCAACCCAGGCATATGCCCTGACTGGGAATAGAACCAGAGACCCTTTGGTTTGCTCAATCCACTGAACCACACCAGCCAGGTGGGATTGTTTTCTTAATTTCTGTTTCTAATAGCGTATAGAAAGAGCTGATTTCTGTAAATTAATTTTGTATTCTGTTACTGATTTTATTCTTATAGCTTTTTAGTGGAGCCTTTAAGATTTTTCTTTTTTGTTATGCAGTCTACAAATAGCGACAGTTTTATTTCTTATTTCTTACTTCTCAATTTAGATGTCTTTTTTTTCTTCTTTTTTTTTCTTTATTTTTTTTAAGTTAGCACTTCCAATAGAGTTCTGTGAGGTGTTCGTTGGTGGGCAGGAAGCTTGGGTAAAATAATGAAGAAAGATGACAAATTGATCTGGGCTATTATTTATATTTTTAATTTGAATTTTATGTAGGGCTGCCTCCCTCAGATTCAGGAGGAACTTGGTACAAATGCCCAGAGGAGGCTGGCCGGGTCAGCCTCCTCTGGGGCCTGCAGTCAGGAATCCACCTTCTTAACAAGCTATCCTAAGTGATTCTAATGTTCAGGAAAGTTTGAGGGGCCTATCTACACTGAGTAGTAAATAATAATACTCACCTAGTGCTGTGTGCTATACTAGATGCTGAAATATAAGAGTAAATAAACCGGACCCAGTTCAAGAATTCCCAGCAAATTACAACAAAAAAGCAAACACAGTTAAGTACTCCTATAGAGTTTCTTCAAACTGTAAGAGTTGAGGACTGAATTTTTATGTAGGTTGCTTTTAGCTACTTTAAATGAGTTAAATTATTCTTCAATTTAGATGTCTTTTGATTTTTCTTGCTTGATTGGTATGGCTAGGACTTCCAATACTATGTTACCTAAAATTAATGAAAGTGGGCTACGTTGTCTTGTTCCTGCTCTTAGAGGATAAGCTTTCAGCTCTTTACCACTGAGTATGAAGTTACTTGTGGGTTTGTCATATATGACCTTTATTATGTTGAGGTACATTCCTTCTATATCCATTTT
This sequence comes from Mormoops blainvillei, assembly GCA_004026545.1. Lineage (NCBI taxonomy): Eukaryota > Metazoa > Chordata > Mammalia > Chiroptera > Mormoopidae > Mormoops > Mormoops blainvillei. The sequence goes on along the minus strand of PVJD01006620.1, from coordinate 79,702 downwards.
GTTGAGAGCTTATATTATAAAAGGATGTTGAATTTTGTCAAATGCTTTTTCTGCATCAATAGAAATAGTGATATGATTACTATCCTACATTTTGTTAGAGTGTTGCATCACATTGATTGATTTTTGTATGTTGAACTTTTTTTTTTTAGATTTTATTTTTAGACAGAGGGGAAGGAAGGGAGAAAGAGAGGGAGAGAAATATCAATGTGTGGTTGCCTCTCATACGTCCCCTACTGGGGACCTGGCCCACAACCCAGGTATGTACCCTGACTGGGGAATTGGCAACTCTTTGATTCACAGGCTGATGCTAAATCCACTGAGCTATACCAGCCGGGGCTGTTGAGCTGATCTTGGATCCCTGGAATAAATCCCACGTGACCATGATGTGTGACCATTTCAAGTATTATTGAATTCTATTTGCTAATATTTTGGTGAGGACATTTTAAAAATCTGTGTTCCTCAGCAGTATTTGCCTGCGATTTTCTGGTATCCTTTTCTGGTTTTGGTATCAGGATAATGCTGGCCTTTTAAAATGAGTTTGGAAGTGTTCTCTCTCTCCTCTTCTATTTTTGGAAGTGTCGAGGAGAATTGATATTAATTCATCTTTAAATGTTTAGTAAAATTAAATTAAATCATCTCGTCCTGAACTTCTTTGGGAGGTTCTTTTCTTTTTTTAAAATTTTTCAATTACAGTTGGCATTCAGTATTATTTTATATTAGTTTCAGGTATTTGGAATAATGGTTAGACATTTATATGTGATCCCCTGATAAGTCTGTTACTCACCTGGTACCATACATAGTTATTACAATATTAATTGACTATATTCTCTACCTTGCACTTTATAGCCCTGTGACTATTTTGTAACTGCCAATTTGTACTTATTAATCCCTTCACCTTTTTCACCCAGTCCTCTAAACCCCCTCCTGTCTGGAAACCCACAGTTTGTTCTCTGTTATCTATGAACCTCTTTCTGTTTTATTTGTTCTTTATTATTTTATTCTTTAGATTCCACCTATATAAGTGAAATCATATGGTATTTGTCTTCCTCTGTCTGACTTATTTTAGTTAGAATACTACCCTCTAAGTCCATCTATGTTGTTGCAAGTGTAAGATTTCATTCTTTTTATAACCAAGTAATATTCCATTGTATTTATGTACAACTACCTCTTTATCTAATCATCTATTGATGGGAACTTAGGTTGCTTCTATATCATGGCTATTGTAAATAATGCTGCAGTGAACATAGGAGTTCAAATATTTTGAATTACTGTTTTGGATTTCTTCAAACAAATACCCAGAAGTGGAATTACTGGGTCATAATGTAGTTCTGTTTTTAATGCTTTGAAGAACCTCTGTCTGTTTTCCATAGTGGCAGTCCTACCAACAATGCACAAGGGATTCTCTCTTCTCCACATCCTCACCAACTCTTGTTTGTTGATATATTGATGATAGCTATTCTAACAGTAGTGAGGTGATACCTCATTATGGATTTAATTTGTAGTTCTCTGATGATTAATGAAATTGAGCATCTTTTCCTGTGTCTGTCAGCCATCTGTATGTCCTCTTTGGAGAAGTGTCTATTCAGGGCCTCTTCCCATTTTTAAATGGATTGTTTGTTTGTTTTGGTGTTGTATTAAGAGTTCTTTATAAATTTTGAGTACTACCCCCATATTGGATGTATCATTGGTGAATGTCTTCTCCTAATTGGTAGGTTGTCTTTTTATTTTATTGATGGCTTCCTTTGCTGTGCAAAACCTTTTTAGTTTGGTGTAGTCCTATTTGTTTTTCTTTTGTTTCCCTTGCCCGAGGAGATATATCAGAAAAAAATATTCCTAAGAACAATATCTGGGAGTTTACTGCCTATGTTTTCTTCTAGGCATTTTATGGTTTTGGTTCTTACATTTAGGTCTTTAATCCATTTTGAGTTTATTCTTATATATGGTTTAAGAAGGTGGTCTAGTTTTACTTTTTTCTTGTATCTGTACAATTTTCCCAGCACTGTGTATTAAGTAGATTGTCTTTACTCCATTGTATATTCTTGCCTCTTTTGTCATAGATTAATTGACCATGTAGGTATGTGTTTATTTCTGGGCTCTCTGTTCTGTTCCATTGATCTATGTGTCTGTTTTTAGGCCAGTACCAGGCTGTTTTGATTACTAGAGCCTTGTATAGTTTGATACCAGGAAGCATGATGCCTCCAACTTTGTTCTTCTTTCTCAAGGTTGCTGTGGCTATTCAGTGTCTTTTGTGGTTCCATATAAATTTTAGAATTATTCGTCCTAGTTCTTTGAAAAATGCCATTGGTATTTTGATAGGGATTTTATTAAATCCATATATTGCTTTGGGTAATCGACATTTTAATGATGTTAATTTTTCCTATCCATGAGCATGGTATATGATTCCATTTATTTGTATATTCCGTTTTCTTCTTCTATGTCTTATAATTTTCCAATACAGGCATTTTAGCTTCTTGGTTACATTTATTCTTACTTTTTTTGTTGTTGATACAATCATAAGTGGATTATTTTCTTAATTTCCCTTCCTGATAGGTTGATAAATAGTTTTTATGTAAATGCAACCTATTTCTGAATATTAATATTCTATGCTACTACTTTCCAAATTCATTTTTTTATTGTAATAGTTTTTTAGTGGAATCTTTAGGGTTCTCTATATATTGTATTTGTATTATGTCACTGTGTATAGTGGCAGTTTTACTTCTTTCCAAATAAGATGCATTTTATTTATTTTTCTTATCTGATTGCTATGGCTAGCACTTACAGTACTTCCAGTATGTTAAATAAAAGAGTTTGCTATGGGTTTGTCATATATGACCTTTACTATGTTGAATATGTTTCCTTTGTTCTCACTTTGCTAAGAGTTTTCATCATAAATCAGTGCTGGATTATGCCCAATACTTTATCTGCATCTATCAGTATGTTCATATTATTTTTATGCTTCATTTTGTTTACATGGTGTATCATGTTATTTGATTTGCGGATATTGAACCAACCTTGCATCCCATGTTGGGAGGTTCTTAATTACTGATTTAATTGCATTATTAGTAATTGATCTGTGCTAAATTTGTATTTCGTTATGATTCAGTCTTGGTTCGTTGTTAGTTTCTAGGAATTTTTCCAAGTTTTTTAGATTTTCAATTTTGTTGGTGTATAAGTTTTCATAGTTGTCTCTTATGATTCTTTGTATTTCTATGGTATTACTTTAATGTCTCCTTTTCTTTCTGATTTTATTTATTTGAGTCCTCTTTTTTTCTTGGTGAGTCTATATAACGGTTTGTCTATTTTGTTTATCTTTTCAACAAAGTAGTTCTTCACTGGTCTTTTCTATTGTCTATTTAGTTTCTATTTCATTTAATTTATTTTCACTCTGATATTTGTTATTTCCTTCCTTCTACTAACTTTGGACTTAGTTTGTTTTTTTCTGTTTTCTAGTTCCCTGAGATTTAAAGTTAGGTTATGTGAGCTCTTTCTTTTTTCTTAATGTTGTAGTTTATTGCTATACACTTTCCTTTTAGAACAGCTTTGCCTGTATCATAAGTTTTGCTGTTGTAGTCCCATTTTCATTTGTATCAAGGTATTTTTGATTTCTCTCTTGATTTCTTCTTTAACTCAAGACATTTATTTTATTCACAGAAAAATATTTTACATGCTTATTCAGCAATCAATAGTACATTTTAACATATTTGGTTACTTAACTCTAGGGTATTAGAAGTAGCAAGTAACTGGCAATGGACTGAAACACTGGCAGCACTGAGGATTGACAACTGATAGTGCAGGAGGCAGTGTTCAAAGCAGATGGAAAAATGTAAATGAGTAGTATTGATTGACCATCTAGTAGAAAGGCAAGCAAATGTCTTCAGACTGTAGCTCTTCACTTGTACTTAATTAATAGTCATGATAATGCTTTGAGTCATTCAAGAAATGTTAAATTAGGTTATTTGTACTCCATTTTAAAAGTAGGAAGTATATGTTTTTATTAGCATCATTTATATCCACAGTAATTACAGTTCTCTGAACACTAACTGGGTGTTAGTCATACTAATCTTTTTACTTATGTAATTTATCTTTAAAATTATCCTGGGAAGTTGTTATATTATTTCTAATTTACATATGAAGAAATTATAACTTGGAGTTTAAATATGCAAAACAAATTGTATGGCTAATGAGTGGTGGGATCAAGATTTTGAACCTGTATCTGAATATCTCTAAAAGTACCTGCTTTTATCCACTGCACTGTGAATCATCCATACAAATTAAATAACTGAGCTTCACAAACCACCCATACTTTGTCAGGTACTGTTATTTCCATTTGAGGCTCAGATAAGCTCAGTACCTTAAATAAGATCTAAGTAGCGATACTAAGATTTTGTTATTTTTAGTGTTGTTTCTTTCTTTACCTAGAAAATGTACTAATGAGAAATGTTTCCAATACTAGATAAATTAGGTTTTACCAAAATAGTTTTAAGTTTATTTAACTTACTTAAATTGTTGTTTAGAGCATAGACTCTAGCAGCAAGGCTTTTTCCATAGGATTCTCACAAAGTTAAATAAGTTATAAGCTATGAAACATTGAGATGCTCTGTTGAAATGTAATAATAATAATAATTATTATTATTATTTTAATGCAGCTAGCCATTAGGGAACACTGGTTACACAACAGGTACTATTAGCACTTTGTTGGCATTAACCAATTTAATGCTTACAGTTGCTCTATTAGGAATATGTTTTCCTGTGGTTTATAATGGGGAAACTGAAGTACAGGGAGGTTAACAAACTGACAAAGGTTACCCCATTCTACATCGCAATGGGATTAAAATCCAGCAGTGGAGTAGCTCTGGAATCCAAGTACTGTTATACTCTGTATACTGCCTTTCCCCAAAATAATTTGAAGCGTAAGTTTTTAAACTTACAGTATAATCTATAGACTATGACTCTGCCACCCTCTGTATTGTTTTATTTTTTAAAATTGATTGAATATAAAGACTGATATTACAAAGGACTGAAGAAAAATACATGGAGCATTGAATCAATGATTCATTTTGGTAGTTACAGGAATTAAGTGACAGGCTGTAATTTCATATTTATCCACAAGATGGTGAAATTCTCATTACTTTTTAATTTCTTAAAACCCTATAAACCGTTAATTTATAACCTGCATTTGATATAATTTATTATAAGCTCTTTAATTTCTTTTTACAGCCCATCTGCTAGCAAGGCCAAGATTAGAACAGCTCACAGAAGAATCATGATTTTGAATCACCCAGATAAAGGTAAATAAAATTCTTATTTTTCATAATATGTGGATCAGAATGTGCTCTGAATTTCTTTCAGTTTATTTAAACTCATTATAAATGATTTATAGTTGAAATGAAGGTTTCTATGCCAATGTATTGTGATTTCTTTTTTCTTCTTATAAATGAGGCTTTAGATTGAAGTTCAGTGACCCACAGTAGTGGTAGATTTATATTATCAGCTTTTAAGAACTTAGTTACTGATTTTTATATAGGAGTACCTCACCATTATTTGAGGTTGCTAAATTTTTTAATGAGAAACTGCAATTCCACTGCTGGGACTATACTCTAAGAATCCTGAATCACCATTTCAAAAGAACCTATGAATCCCAATGTTCATGGCAGCACAATATACAAAAGCCAAGTATGAAAAACACTTAAGTGCCCATCAGTAAATGGATGGATCAGAAACTGTGGTACATATACACAATGGAATACTATGTAGCAGAAAGAAAGAGGGAACTTTTACCCTTCACAACTGCATGGATGGAACTAGAGAGCGTTAGGCTAAGTGAGATAAGCCAGGAGGTTGAAGACAAATACCATATAATCTCACCTATCAGTGGAACCTAATCAACAAAATGAACAAATGAGCAAGACAGAATCAGAGACTTGGAAATAATGAACAAACTGACAGTGACCGGAAGGGTGGGGGGAGGGGTAAGCAAAGGAGCATGAATCGAGGACTCCTGGGCACAGACAGTGTGAGGGGATTGACTATGCGGGGGGTGGGGTAGGGTTGAGCAATGAAGAAAAAGGCGGGACAACTGTAACTGAACAACAATAAAAAAATTTAAAAAAGAAAAAAAAGAAACTGATTTGCGCATCATGAATTATATTTATTTAACCTTAAGTAGAGAAGTACAAGATTTAGAGGATATCCTTCAAATCTCTGAATGTAATATGTCGTAGAAGATTCTGAATGTCTTAATATTATTCTGGAAGGCTCTGAGGCTAAGCCATTTATTTTTAACTGGCCAGGTTTTTAATGAAATTTATCTTACAGAAAGACAATTATTATAACTTTAACTATACTACAGCTGCTTGAGAGAAAAAGCCCATATGTTCATTACTGTTTCTGTTCTAAAATAACAGATGGTAGAAAGTTGCACTGTATTTCAGAAGTTAAGGAGAGGGAAGTGTTCCTTGGATTCTTATTTATAGACTTTTGTTTTATAATTATTTTGAAAAAATTAAAAACAAAATATGAGTTAATACCCATCTTAACTGACACCAAAATAAGACATTTTTTCATCATTCTCACCTAATTGATAAAAAAATTATTTTTACTAACCATTTTCTCCTTTGGTTTTTGAACTTGCTGTTTTTTAGTGTGAATAAACAAGAGAATCAGCTGTTAAATGAGTTTTTTCTTAAAATTTCTAAACAGCTTCAACAGTTACTGAAAGATACACTCAACTAATTAACTTTGTATTGTGGGCTTTCAGAGTAATTGCCTCAGAAAGAAATGTGTTTAAGTGCCTACTTGAAGCCTTTTGTCTCCTAAACATCCTGTGTGCCTTCCAGGTCTAGTGTATGCCCTTCTTTTATCGATTGCAGTAGGATCAAATACTCGTGTCTTTTAGATGACTGACAGGTTATCGATTGTGGCTGCTGGCAAGGAAGCAAATTCTAAAATGTATCTAAGAGAATATGTATTTTTTATCTTTGGGAAAAAAAGAAAATGTTTATATATCTTATGAGCCAGTAGTGTTTAAATAATTAATAACCTGACTTATTCTGAGATTGTATACTTACCGGAGGTGGACTGTTGACTGCCTGTAGTATGCTTACTACATAATATCCTCCTTTCTGTCCGTGTGTGGTAGCAGGGCATGCGTGCATGGACCTGGAAGCAGGAGGCCAGCAATTTGCTCTGGCTCCTGTCTTCTAATTAGCAAGGGCCTGAACACTCTCCTTAACCTCTCCAAATGTCAATTTTATCATCTATAAAATGAAGGGATTTATTTCTAAAGCTCTTTTTGATTATCTATGATATCATATAGTATCTTGATATGCCTTTTTAGTTCATAAAGAAGCTGTACCCTATATTTCTGTTCAGATCACATTTTTAATTTAATAAAAAGGCTTTTAATCTTTATGGATTATTGTTCCCTCTAAGAATGTGTTGGCAACTGTGGACATTTTTGTCTATATAATTGCTCATTCACTCAAAATTTTAAAATATTTGGATTTTCAGAGAGTTCACAAACTTCCTAAAATCTATTTGTATACTCATACTTAAGAATTCCTGCTCTAGTAAAAGTATGGTGAATTAAGGAATATTGGAACTACTGTAGGAAAAGAACTCATGTATGATAGAGTTGGGAGATGATGGCTTATACATCTATAAATTGTCTCTTGAGAAGGAAGTTTGTTTTATTTTGCTTTGTTTTTAATGGGAAGAAGATAACCAATTTTTAACAAAAAAATGTCTGATTTTCCTTGGAAAGAAAGCCAGTAGTATTTGGGGAAAGCCAAGAGTTAAGTATGAGAGTGGCCAACTTTTTAAAAAATTGTTTTAAATTTTGCAAATGCAGTTGACATTCAGTATTATATTAGTTTCAATTATACAGCATAGTGGTTAGACATTTATACAACTTAGGAAGTGGCCCCCCTGATAAATCTAGTACCTGCCTGGCACAATACATAGTTACTACAATATTATTCACTATATTTCCCATGTTGTACTTTATATTTTGTGACTATTTTATAACTGCCAATTTTTACTTTTTAATCTCTACACTTTTTTCATTCAACTCCCCAGCCTCCCTCCCATTCTCTGGTAACCATCATTTTATTCTCTGTGTCTGAGTTTGTTCCTGTTTTATTTGTTTACTTTGTTCTTTAGATTTAACATATAAGTGAAATATGTGGTATTTGTCTCTCCATGTTATTTCACTTAGCATACTATCCTGTAGGTCCATGAAAATAGGCAACTCTTAATTTTGCCTCCTCTTTTTATAATTTTTCATCATGTTTTCTTTGGCCAAATCAGCACTGAGTGTTATAGGTGGTTGCAAAAACTTAAATCCCCTACTCAGTGCTTCTGAAATTAATGTGTTCCACCACCTTCACCCCGCCCCACCCCCAAGTTACTTTTCTGTTGGTTTTGCTACCTGCTGGTAAAATAAAGTTAGAGTTTTAAATGTGTGTTCAACTATGATTTGTTTACATATTTCGTTATCAGCTTTTGCAAAGAAAGTGACACTAGAAAATTAAGTGTGCGAACTGGCCAGAAATAAAATTTTTGGAAGAAGTTTTAAATGAGCATTCATATGTGTTTTGGTAAAAAAAGGAAATTGTGCTATTTCAATTTAATGAAATAAAAGGTTAATGCAATAAAAAAATGCAGATATAATGGCTTTAGACTTATATCTTTTAGATTATGCTTTTTAATTGCTGAAGAGTTTTTGTTGTTATAAAATTAGTACTTTGATATAATGCCCAAAGACTAGAATGGAGGACAAACTATATAAATTTAAAAACTGTAAAACTTCAGAGATCTCTTACAGGCTATGTAATCTATTAACTCCAGGACATGCTTTGTTACCTCTGGGGACCAAGCTAAAAACAGAAATCAAAAGTAAACATTTAGGCCCTGGCTGGGTGGCTTAGTTAGTTGGAGCATTGTCCCATGCACCAAAAGGTTACGCAGTCCATTCTTGGTCACGGCACATACCTAGGTTGCGGGTCGATCCCTGGTCGGGGTACGTACAGGAAGAAGCCTGTTGATGCTTCCCTCTCACATCCATGTTTTTTTCTCTCTCTCCCTTACTCTTTCTCTCTAAATCAGTAAACATATCCCCTGGTGAGGATTTTTTTAAAAAAAGCATTTACAATAGTGATTTTCATCCAGTGTGCCACAGGAATTTTTATAACATGCAGTACCTGACTATTTAGTCAGGGGCATTGACCTCTTTTTCCTTAGATTGTCAAATTAAAAAATGACAACAGCCAACACAACAATAGTCATCCAGTGTGGATGCCACAGCCTGAACCATAAATATATAGGTTATATAATGGAGTTGCATCTTATTGGTTGCATCACATAATAAGGCTGTGTCTGATTGGTTCATTCTTGGTATCAGAAATCATATACAAGCCTAGGCACTTCATTTTTTTTTTAACAGCACTTTGGAGCAAAAAAGTTGGTAATTACTATTATTATTGTTATTATTTTGTAAATCAGTCAAAATTAGCCTATTTTTTGTCAGGTCAGCAAAAAATATATTTTTGCGTGTGCCACAGAATTTTAGTAATTAGTTTATGTGAGCCATGAGATTTAAAAAAAGGTTGAAAATCACTGATTTAGAAAAATTTATAGTGATTTGACATTACCATGATATCTAAATGTGTTATACTTTTGTATTTTGTTAATTGTTTTATCACAGAGTGGAAAATTTTTTCTAAAAGTGCTTCTTCACCATAGTTGAGAGATACTGATCTAAGTCAGTACTTCCTCCTAAGTCAAGATTGTTTCCGCTGTCCTAGTAAATATGGCCTGATAGCTGTCCTTAAAGACTTCTAGGGATGGAGAACTTACTGTTTTGCAAGGCAGCCCACTGGTAGGCAGCTCTAACGACTGAAAACTTCTTCCTTTCATTCTGCTAATATCTGCCTGCTTATAGCAGAGAGATTCTCAGACTTTTCCCATTCATATTCCCTTTCAATAAACATAATATTCTTATTCTTCTTTAACAGTATTTAAATCAAAATAAGATTAAATATTGAGATTAAAAGCAAATCAAAGTAATTATACTTTAGAATGGATTTCCCCTGATTACTCTCATTGTAAAAGACACTAAATTTGACATGAAGCCCTGGTAATAATATATTACAATTTATTATAGTATATTACACTTAAAAATGAATTATAAACATTTAGAAAAAGAAAGATGATCACCAAGAGTCGTCATGGATTCACTAAGAAGTCATGCCTAATTAGCTCAATTTTCTCTTTTGATAGATGACTAGTCTGTTATTTGTCTCAGAGTGTTCATCTTTCCCTTCATTTCAACATGTTAATTAGATTGAAGGCATTATATTTGTGTGAGATCATTTTATTTTATCACATTGGTTTTCCTTAATAAATGATTAGATCTTTAACAGTAAAGAACATGACTTATTCCATTTATAACCTGTATGGCTGACATTTAGTATACTACCAATGCCTTTTTTCAAAAGTGAGTGAATAAACAGGTGGTTAAAAAGGAGGTATACAAATAAAATTTATAGACAAAAAAGAATTGTGAGTGATAGCTAATATGTAGTAATCAAATCAAAATTTTAAAAGACTTTTTGGAACTATTCTTTCATTCATTCAGATTATTTATTCAATTTCTACAGGGCACCAGACATTGTACTAAACCTTGGGACGTTAACTGTAAAACAAGTTAACTAGATCCTTGTTCTCATTGAACATATATTCTAATGCAGGGACAAAGAACAAGTAAACCTGTTTCTAGTTGTAAGTGCAATAAAGGGTACAGTGGACTGAGATACAGAATGTGGGAAAGAGGTAGCTTTACATAAGGTGGTTTTGAGAAGGCTTCTTGGAGGAATCCTGAAGGATGAAAAGAAACTAGTTGTATTGTAGTGGTTGGAAAGTCAAGGAGCTGGCACCTTGGGAAGGTTTTAAGGGAAGAAAGAATTTAGGGTTCCTAAAGACTTGAAAGAAAAATAGTAGGAAGCCTGACTGGTGTGGATCAGTTGGTTGGGCATCACCCCACAAGGCAAAAAGTCACCAATCCAATTCTCAGTCAGGGCACCCACCAGGGTTGCAGGTTTGATCCCCAGTTCGGGTGTGTGCAAGAGGCACCTGATCTATGTTTCTCTCTCTTTTCCCTCCCTTACCCTTTCTCTAGAAACAAATAAATAAAATCTTTAAAGCAATTAGTGGGATGGGGTGTAATAAGCAAGGGAAGGGGGAGCATGACATGAGGTGATGCCTAGATTTTGAAAACTATAGGTATACTTCATGATAATGAAACACTGTAGGCTCTGTATAATATTTGAACTTATTCTAAGAAGTTACTGTCAGCTTTTAAGCAACAGAGTGATATAATTTAATTTAAATTTTTAAGTATATTTTATTGATTATGCTCTTACAGTTGTCCCATTGTTTTCCCCTTTATTCCTCTCTACCCTGCATGCTCCTCCCACCAGCAATACCCTGCTCCCTTAGTTCATGTCCAGGGGTTGTACGTATAAGCTCTCTGGCTTCTCCATTTCTTATACTATTCTTAACCTCCCGCTGTCTGTTTTGTGCCTACCAATTAGGCTTCTTATTTCCTGTGCCTTTTTCCCCCATTCTCCCCTCCCCACTGATAACCTTCCACGTGATCTCCATTTCTGTGATTCTGTTCCTGTTCTAGTTGTTTGCTTAGTTTGTTTTTGTTTTTTAGGTTCAGTTGTTGATAGTTGCAAGTTTGTTGTCATTTTACTGTTCATAGTTTTTGATCTTTTTTTTAGATTAAGTCCCTTTAACAATTCATATAATAAGGGCTTGGTGATGATGAACTTCTTTAATTTTACCTTATCTGGAAGCACTTTTTCTGCCCTTCCAATCTAAATCATAGCTTTGCAGGATAGAGTAATCTTGGAGGCATAGTCTTTTATCACTATGAATATTTCTTTCTAGCTCCTTTTGCCTGTAAGGTTTCTTTTGAGAACTCAGCTGAAAGTCTTATGGGAACTCCTTTGGAGGTAACTGTCTCCTTTTCTCTTGCCGCTTTTAAGATTCTCTCCTTACTTTTAATCTTGGGTAATGTAATTATGATGTGCCTCGGTGTGTGCTTCCTTGGGTCCAGCTTCTTTGGGACTCTCTGAGCTTCCTGGACTTCCTGGAAGTCTGTTTCCCTTGCCAGATTAGGGAATTTCTCCATTATTTTTTCAAATAAGTTTTCAATTTCTTGCTCTTCCCCTTCTCCTTCTGGCACCCCTATGAGTCAGATATTGGAATGTTTAAAGTTGTCCCAGAGGTTCCTCAGCCTCTCCTCATTTTTTTGAACTTTTGTTTCTTCATTCTGTTCTGGTTGGACGTTTATTTCTTCTTTCTGCTCCAAATTGTTGATTTGAGTCCCAGTTTCCTTACCTCTACTGTTGGTTCCCTGTGTATTTTCCTTTATTTCACTTTGTATAGCCTTCATTTCTTCCTTTATTTTGTGACCATACTCAGTCATTTCTGTGAGCATCCTGATTACCAGTGTTTTGAACCCTGTATCTGATGGGTTGACTGTCTCTTCCTCACTTAGATGTATTTTTTCTGGAGTTTTGATCTGCTGTTTCATTTGGGCCATATTTCTTTGTCTTGGCGCACCTGTTATGTTGTAAGGGGCAGAGCCTAGGGATTCATCAGGGCGTGGCAACCCACTTTGCTGCATTGTAGCACTGCATGTAGGGGTGGGGTCAGAGAGGGAATAATGCCACTTGCTAGAGTTCTCAGCCCTCGCCCCTCTTTCTGTCACTTCCCTCACTTCCCACAAGCCAATTGTGTCCTTTCAGGTGCTGATTCCCAGGTGGGTAGGCTTCCCTCAGCCCCCATGTGTTTTTACAGCCAGAAGTTTTGAGGCTTTTTTTTTCCAACACTGGAACTTTGGGTTGTGTGGTTAGTCTTGCTCCCCAGTTATTCCTCCCAGCTTATCCACACGTGAATGTGGGACCAGCCGCTCAGCCAACCACTGCCTTGTTGCATGTCCTTTCTGGTCTGGTTTCCTGTCTCCCCTCCTCCTACCAGCCTGGATGGATGTTCCTTCTTTAACTCCTTGGTTGTTGGACTTCCATACTGTTTGATTTTCTGGCAGTTCTGGTTGTTTTTTAAGTTCATTGTTATTCTTCTTTTGGTTGTGTGTGGAAGCAAAGTGTATCTACCTATACCTACATCTTGGCTGGAACGCCATAATCTAATTTTTAAGAAATCACTTTTCTCTCAGTTTTTTGATTTGTTTTTGATATGTGTTCATTTTATTTTTTAATTTTATTTTTCAATTACAGTTTGAATTCTGTATTATTTTGTATTAGCAGATTTTAAAAAATTTATTTTTAAATTACAGTTAACATTCAATATTATATTAGTTTCAGGTGGTTAGACATTTATGTAACTTACGAAGTGATCCCTCCGTGTGTAGTACCCATCTTATTTTTAACTACATTTTGTATTGAATTGTGTTATACAGGCAGAGAATTATACAAATCATAAGTATATATCTAAGTAAATTTTTATAAACATATAACCAGCTCCCACATCAAGAACTAGAACATCACCCCACCTCTGAAATGCCCTCAAGACCACTCCCAGTCCATCACACCCTTAAAAGGAACCACTGTAGAATACCACATAGAATAGTTTTGGCTCTTGAATGCATGTAGTTGTTTACATCTGACTGCTTTTAGTCAGTATTATTCTTGTGTGCTTCCTCATACTGTAATATGGAACAATAGTTTGTTCATTCTCATTGATATATAGAAGCCATAGCAAAGTGTGCTCTGTGGACAATCAGGGGTTCCCGAGACCCTTTTGGGAACTCTGTGAGGTGAAAACTATTGTCCTTTTCTTGTGTTGACATTTGCACTGATGGTGCAAAAGCATCAGTGGGTAAAACTGCTGGTGCCTTTGCAATAATAAAGGCAATGGCATAATGCGTTCATATACTCATATAGAAAAATTAAATCTTGACCCTATCTCAAACGTTTTGGAAAATTAATTCTTAATGGATTTTAACCTGAATGGGAAATATAAAACAATAATGCTGCTATAGATAGTTTTTAAAAAACATAGGATAGGCAAAGATTTCTTAAACAGGGCATAAAAACTGCTTACTATGCATTTAAAGGAATGAACATGTGACTCTGTATAAGAAAAATTAGCCTATAATTTTGCTGTTTTGAAAAGTTGATAGATTTTGCTGTCAGGGTTACTCTAGCCTCTTAAAAGGCTTTGGGCAGTGTTTTCCTTTATTTTCTAAACAAATTTGTATAACATATGTTGTTTAATATTTGTAAGAATTCACCAGTGAAGCCATCTGGGCTTGGAGACTTCTTTGCAGAAAAGTTTAAAATTATAGACTCAATTTATTTAAAAGATACACATCTCTTCTGATTTTTGGTGTCACCTTATTTTAGTTTTGGTTAGTTTTTTCTTAGGAATTTGTCCATTTCACATAAAATTTTAGATAATTTGGCATAGAGTTGTTCATAGTATCCTTTTATTACTTTATAAATATCTGTAGTTGCTACAGTGTTCACTTCTTTTTCATTCCTTATGTTGGTAATTTATTACTTTGTATTTTTTCTCTTTTTTTCTTGGCAAGCCTTGATAGAGGTCAATGTAATTTTACAGTGTATTTACATCTATTTTGTCATACTCCATTTGTAAATTAATTTTTACATCATTAATAATTATTATCTCTTCTGCTATCTTTGTGTTTAATTGGCTGTTCTTTTTTTAATCTTTAAAAGTGAACATTGACATCATTTGTTTGTTATCATTCAGCTCATAATACTATAATTTCCATTATGATTTTTTCTTTGACCTACATGTATTGCCTAATTTCCTAGCAATTGAAGATTTTCTGGTTATCTCTATATTATTGACTTATTGCTTAATTCCATTTGGGAGAAGAACATACTCTGATTTCAGTTATGTGAAATTTGTTGTACATTTATGATTCAGCATTTGGTCAATTTTGGTAAATAGTCTATGAGCAGAATGTATATCCTGTAACTATTGGATGTGATATTCTAAATATGTAAGGTATAGTTTATTGTGTTTGTTGGATTTCCTATATATTCTCACTGATTTCTTGTTTACCTGCATGATGGTGGATTTAATCTATTTCTCCATTTAGTTCTGTTTTGTTTGTTTTTTTCCTCTTATTGCACCAGTATGATTTGGGGGCAAATAATGTAGAATATTATATTTCCTTTCAGATTGACCTCTAATTTTGAAATATCCCTCTTTACATCTAGTAATACTTCTTGCCATAAAGTTTGCTTTATCTCAAGTTATTTATAGGCACATTAGGTTTCCTTAGGTTAGTGTTTACATATTATCTTTATCCATCTTTTTTTCCCCCAATCTTTCTGTATCTTTGTTTTTGAAGTTTGAAGTTTGTCTCTTTTAAGCACCATGTGGTTGGATTTTGTTCTTTTAATGAGTGATAATTTTGGACTGTTAATACAAGTATTTAGTTTTTATATTTAATGTACTTATTCATATTTGAATATATTTGTAGCATGTTGCCATCTGTCTTACCTGTTTATATTCCATTTTCCTCTCTTGACTTCTTTTGGTTCATTCAGAATTTAAAAAGAAATTTACCCTTTTCTTTTAGTAACTTGATAAACTTTAAAAACTATTTTTTAATGATTGTCTAAAGAATACAACTTTCTTGACTTATTACAGTCTAAAATAAAATATTACTTTGGCCATTCCTCAGATAATGCTGGGACTTTAGAATGATTTTTAACATTTTTCTCTAATTTTCAGCAACTCTTTTCTTTTTAAATTTTTATTGATTATGCTATTACAATTGTCCCATTTTCTTCTCCCCTTTATCCCCTCTGCTCTGCACCTCATCCCATCATCCCTGCCCACTTAGTTCATGTCCGTTGGTTGTACAAACAGTTCTTTGTCTTCTCAATTTCCTATACTATTCATAACCTCACCCTGTCTATTTTTTTTTCTTTTGTTTTTGTCAAGATTTTCATGCCACCACTTTCCCCAGCCCCACCCACCTCCACCTCCAACTCCCACCCTCATCCTAACCCCATTTGGCACTCTGCTTGGTCCTTGATGACCCTTCCCCTTCTCCTCCATTATACCCTTCTCTCCTCCCCGTTGGTTACTGTCAGTTTGTTTTTTATTTCAGTGTTGCTGGTTATACTTTGCTTGTTTGTTTGTTTTGTTGATTAGGTTCCACTTACAGGTGAGATCATGTGGTATCTGTCTTCACCAACGAACTTGTTTCACTTAGCATAATGCTCTCCACTTTAATCCATGCTGTCGCAAAGAGTAGTAGCTCTTTCTTTCTTTCGGCTGCGTAGTATTCCGTTATGTAAATATACCATAGTTTTTTGATCTACTCATTTACTGTTGGGAACTGAGGTTGCTTCTAATTCTTGGCTGTTGTAAATAGTGCTGCTGTGAACATTGGGGTGCATAAGTTCTTTGAATTGTTGTTTCAGGATTCTCAGGGTATAATCGCAGCAGTGATATTGCAGGGTCAAAAGACAGTTCCTTCTTTTTTTTTTTTAGGAAATTCCACACTATTTCCCACAGTGGCTGCACCAGTCTGCATCCCCACCAACAGTGTATCATAGAGTTCCCTTTTCTTCACATCCTCACCAGCAATTGTTTGTTGATTTGTGTACGATGGCCATTCTGGCTGGTGTGAAATGGTATCTCATTGTGGTTTTAATTTCCATGTCTCTGAGGGCTAGTGATGCTGATCATCCTTTCATGTGTCTCTGGGCCCTGTGTATGTCCTCCTTGGAGAAGTGCATGTTCAGGTCCTTTGCCCATTTTTAATTGGGTTGTTTGTCTTCCTGGAGTGGAATTGTGTGAGTTCTTTATGTACGTTGGAGATCAAAGCCTTGTCTGAGGTATCTTTGGCAAATATATTTTCCCATACTGTAGGTTCCCTTTTCATTTTACTGATGTTTTCTTTAGCCATACAGAAGCTTCTTATTTTGATGAAGTCCCATTTGTTTATTCTTTCCTTTATGCCCCTTGCCCTAGCGGACATATCAGTGAAAATATTGCTGCATGCAATTTCTGAGATTTTCTTGCCTGTGTTTTCTATGGCTTTCATGGTATCACAACTTGTATTTAACTCTTTTATCAATCTTGAGTTTATTTTTGTGTGTGGAGTAAGTTGGTGGTGGAGTGTCATTTTTTTTTCATGTAGCTGTCCACATATCTGAACACCATTTGTTGAAGAGGCTATTTTTACTCCATTTTATGCTTCTGCCCTCTTTGTCAAATATTAATTGACCATAGAGGCATGGGTTTATTCCTTGGTGCTCTATTCTGTTCTGTTGATCTGTGTGTCTGTTCTTATGCCAGGACCAGACTGTTTCGATTACAGTGGCCTTATAATACAGTTTGATGTCAGGTGTTGTGATCCCTCCTACTTTGTTCTTCTTTCTCAAAATTGCGACAGCTTTTCGGCATCGTTTATGATTCCTTATAAATTTTTTAAATGTTCTATATCTGTGAAATATGTCTTTGGTATTTTAATAGGGATTGAATAGAATCTATAAATTGTTTTGGGTAGTATGGACATTTTGATGATGTTAATTCTTCCAGTCCATGAACATGGAATATGCTTCCATTTATTTGTGTCTTCCTTAATTTCTTTCTTCAGTGTTGTGTAGTTTTCTGAGTACAGGTCTTTTCCGTTCTTGGTTAAGTTTATTCCTAGGTACTTTATTTTTCTTGTTGCTGTAGTAAATGGTATGTTTTTCCTCATTTCTGATTCTGGTATTTCTATGTTGGTGTACAAAAATGCTTTAGATTCCTGAATATTGACTTTGTATCCTGCTGTTTTGCCAAATTCACTTAAGGTTGAGTAGTTTTTTTGGTCGAGTCTGTAGGGTTTTCTATATATGCTACCATGTCGTCTACAAACAATGACAGTTTTACTTCCTCCCTTCCAATTTGGATGCCTTTTATGTCTTTTTCTTGTCTGCTGGCTGTTGCCAGTATTTCCAATACTGTGTTGAATAGAAGTGTTGAAAGCAGACATCCTTGTCTGTTTCTGATATTAGTGGGAAAGCTTTTAGATGGTGCTTATTGAGTATGATGTTGGCTGTAGGTTTTTCAAATATGACCTTTATTATGTTGAGGTATGCTCCCCTTTATTCCCACTTTGCTGAGTGTTTTATCATAAATGGGTACTGTACCTTATCAAATGATTTATCTGCATCTATTGATGTGATCGTGTGAATTTTGTCTTTTCTTTTGTTTATGTGATGTATTACATTTATTGATTTGCTAATATTATACGATCCTTGCTTCCCTGGGGTGATTCCCTCTCGATCATGGTGTATGATCTTTTTGATGTATTGCAGGATACGATTTGCCAATATTTTGTTGAGGATTTTAGCATCTATGTTCATCAGTGACATTGGTCTGTAGTTTTCTTTCTTTGTTGTGTCTGTCTGGTTTTGTGATTAGCATGATGTTGGTCTCAGATAAAGGATGTGAGTCTTCTGTCTTATTGAATTTTTTGGTAGAGTCTGAGAAGGACAGGGGTTAGCTCTTCCTTAAATATTTTGTAAATTCTCCTGTGAAACCGGTCCCACTCTTTTGTGTGCCGGGAGTTTTTTGATTACTGCTTCAATTTCACCAGCTGTTATTGGTCTGTTCAGGCTTTCTCCTTCTTCTTCATTCAGTTTTGGAAGATATATTTTTCTAGAAATTTTTCCATTTCACCCAGGTTTTCAAATTTCTTGGCATATAGTTGTTCTTAGTAATTTCTTATAATCCTTTGTATATCTGTGGTATCAGTTATGATTTCTCCTTTTTCATTTCTGATTTTATTTCTTTGGTTCCTCTACCTTGTTTTCTTGATGACTCTGCTTAAAGGTTTGTTGATGTTATGTTTTCAAAGAATCAGCTCCTGGATTTATTGATCCTTTCAGTTGTTCTTTTAGTCTCTATCTCATTTAATTCTGCTCTAATCTTAATTATTTCCTTCCTTCTACTCCCCCTAGGCCTTGTTTTCTGTTGTTTCTCCAGTTGTTGTAGACATAGGGTTAGGTTGTTTATTTGAACTGTTTCTATCTTTTTTAGGTAGGCCTGTACTGCTATGAACTTCCCTCTCAGGACTGCCTTCACTGTGTCCCATGGGTTTTGAACTGTTGTATGTTCATTTTCATTTGTTTCCAGAAACTTTGTGATTTCTTCTTTGATCTCATTATTGACCCATTCATTGTTTAATAGCATGCTATTCAGTCTCCATGAGTTTGAAAGTTTTTGAGTTTTTTCCTTGAGGTTGGTTTCTGGTTTTAAGCCCTTGTGGTCTGAGAAAATGCTTGATATTATTTCAGTTTTCTTAAATCAGTTGAGGCTTGTTTTGTTCCTATCATGTGGTCTGTCTTTGAAAATGTTCCAAGTGCATTTAAAAAGAATGTGTAGTTTGCTTCTTTCTAGTAAAAGGCTCTATGTATATCAGTTAGGTCCGTGTGATCTAATGCATCATTCCGTTCCACAATTATCCTTGCTGATATTTTGTTTTGAAGATCTATCCATTGTTAACAGTGCGGTATTAAAATCCCCTGCTATAAGTGTGTTGCTGTCTACATCTTTCTTGAATCCTCCAGGATTTTCCTTATAATTTGGGTGCTCCTATGTTGGGTGCATATAGGTTTACAATGTTTATGTCTTCTTGAGGGTGTCTTCCTTTGAGTGTTATGAAGTGTCCTTCTCTGTCTCTTTATGGACTTTGTTTTGAAGTCTATTTAGTCTGATATAAGTATTGCTACCCTGGCTTTTTTTTTTCCTGTCCACGTGCTTGGAATGTTTTTTTTCCAACCCTTTACTTTCAGTCTGTGTAGGTCTTTTGTTCTGAGATGGGTCTCTTGTAGGCAGCATATGTGTGGGTCCTGTTTTCTTATCCATTCAGCTACTCTGTCTTTTAATTGGAGCATTTAGTCCATTTACATTTAAAGTTATTATTAGTCAATACTTATTCATTTTTTTCCCTTTATACTTGTGTTCCTCTCTCTCTCACTCTTTTTCTTCATCTTCTTAAAGCAGTCCCTTTAGCATATCTTGCAATGCTGGTTTGGTAGAGGTATATTCTGTTAGCCTTTTTTTTTGTCTGGAAAACTCCTTATTTTGCTGCCTTTTTTAATTGAGAGCCTTCCTGAGTAGAGTAGTGTTGGTTGCAGGCCTTTACTTTTCATTACTCAGAATAATTTCTTGCCATTCCTTCTGTCTTATAGTGTTTCTGTGGAGAAGTCAGCTGCTAGCCTTATTAGGGCGCCCTTGTATGTTACTTCCTGTTTCTCCCTTGCTGCCTTTGGGATTCTCTCTTTGTCTTTGAAAGTGCTGAATCCTGGCCGCTAGGTGACCAGGAGCCCTCTCTTTGTCTTTGATGTTTGCCATTTTAATTATGCTGTGTTTTGGAGTGGGCGTCTTTGATTTCCTCTTGATTGGGACCCTCTTTGCTTCCTGAACTTGTGGGACTTTTTCCCTCCTCAGATTAGGTAAGTTTTCCATCGTTACTCTTTCAAACATGTGTTCTGCTCCTTGATCCTCTTCTTCTTCTGGTATTCCTATTATACGGATGTTATTATGTATATAGTTGTCCTACATTTCCCTTTATCCCTCTTTTTTCTTTTTGAGTCTTTTTTCATTTTTTGCTCTTTCTGGGAGTTTTTTCCTACCATGTCTTCCAGCTCTCCAATTCGAATCTCTGCTTCATCTAGCCTGCTTTTGATTCCTATACTATGTTCTTCAATTCAGAAATTGTATTCTTCATTTCCTCTTGGTTCTTGTTGATAGTTCTATGTCCTTTTTCATGCTGACATAGTTTGCAGTAAGTTCCTCCTAGTTTCCCTTCAGTTTTTTGTAATTCTCATTGATCGCACTGAGTTCATTGAGCTTCCTTAAACCATTGTTTTGAACTCAGTATCTGATAGTTTACTTGCCTCTATTTCATTTAGTAGTCTTTCTGAGGATTCCTCCTTTCCTCTTGATTGGGTGTTGTTTCTTTGCCTTCCCATTGTTTCCCTGCCAGAGCAAAACCACAAAGCCCAGGAAACAAACCTACGTAGCAAAAATAACTCACCCTGCAATCCCACTATCAACAACAAATGAACCAGTATTAATAAGGCTATAAGGAGATTATGACCATTATACGAAAGGAGAGAGATAAACTATAGTATAAAATCTAGTGACTTAATAAGCACACACTTGATGGAAAAGCAATGAATGTAAAAAACTGTGTAGTAAAGAAAACATTGGCAATCATGAGAATACCACAGTGGATTTCGTCTTGGTAGCCTCTAGTATTTACCACTATATTTTCATTCTGTATCTGCTTTTGCTTATGTCAGATGTTGACTCTGACCTTAGGCAGCCTGTCCAGGACTTCCTGGGAACTACTGTCTGTGTCTCTATCCTTCATCTGTTAGTCTAGTCACTCTGTACTCAGCAGTCAGGCTTAATTAAGCACCATAGGCCAGGGCAGAATCCCTCCTGTGGTTGGGGCTAATGTTTCCCCTCAGGCTGCTGCTGGTAGGAAGGGAGTGGTCTGTGTGAACTGGGTGGCTGCTGCCTTATAGGGGATGACTCATCACTGGGATCCTGGTAGCTACTCTCTCAGTTCTGTCCCCAAAGTCTCTGTCCCCAGTCTCTCTTCAAGTGTCTCTAGTCCACTCAGTACCTTCCCACCCCCCTACTTTGCAGGGGTATTCTATCTGTGGCTGCCACCTGGCACTCTGCAGTCAGGCTTAAGCACCACAGGGCCAGGACTGAGTCCCTCCTGGGGCGGGGCTATTGTTTCCTCTCAGGCTGCCACTCAGGGGAGTGGTCTGCCTGAGCACAATGGCAGCGGCTGCTGCGTGGGGGATGAGTCAGCACTGGGGTCCCAGTGGCTGCTCTCTCAGTTCTCTCCCCAAAGCCTCCGTCCCCAGTCTTTCCTCAGGTGTCTCTGTCCCACTGTGTCCCTGCCTTTGGTGGAGCCCAGGGTAACTGGCTGCAGATGAAAATTTATGCGTTGGCCCTTTAAACAGCTCTGTCAGTCTCCAGCCACCTGTCTCTGTCAGACAGCAACCCTGCTGCTTTTCCCAGCTGGCTGTTCTCTGTGTACTTTTTGGGCTTTGGTGCTGTAGGCTTGGGATCCCCGCTTATCATTTAGACCCCTCTCTCCTCAAGAGGATCCAACTGGCTGCCTAAATATCTGGCACTTCTGCCTAAAGGTGCCCAACCTGCCTTCTCAAGTCTCTGCCACACTCCTTACCAGTCAGGTTGTGCTGAAACTGATTCTTCTGTCTGTCCGAGATTATAAGGCTTCCCTCTCACTATATTGTTCAGTTGTTTCTTCCAGGTGATTTCTCCACAGTTTAGTTGTAATTTCAGATTGGTGGAGGTCAGTGTGCCTTCCATTCACTCCTCCGCCATCTTCCTCTCATTTTCAGCAATTCTTTTGTGCTACAATTTGATGTAAGTTTCTTTGCACATATCCTGCTTGGGTTTATAGAGCTTCTTGAATCTATGGAATGATGTCTTTCATCAGTTTTTGAGGATTCTACTCCATTATTTGTAATCTGTTTAAATATTACCCCTTTTTTCTTTTCCTGAAGCTCACATTGCATGCATTTTTGGCTTGCATCTTTTCTACTTTGTCTCATATGTCTTTTATGCTGTCTTCTATATTTTCATTGTTTTATTTTATATAGATATTTTTAGTTTTTTTTTTTCAGTTGTCCTTTTACAGTGTCTATTCTGCTCTTCAACCTATTGAACTTTTAATTTCAAAATTATTTTTGAAAAATTGCCAATTCTTTTTTATGGAATCTAAATCTCTTTGAAATCTCTGTATGTTTATTTATCTTTTCTATTTTTACTCTCTTTTCTTAAATATATCACTCATAGTTATTTGAAAGCCCTTGTCTGATACTTCTGATATATAGCTCATCTCTGTTTCTCTTTCTGTGGCATTTTTCCCTTTTTGGTTTTCAGGTCTCCTTTGTGTATGCAAAGTAACTTTGAATTAAATTTATTGGGCTAACATTGGTTAATAATAGTATGTAAATTTCAGGTGTATAACATTTTGATATGACATTTGTATACTCAATTGTGTGCTTACCATCGAAAGTCTAGTTTCCTTCCATTACCATTTATTTTACCTCCTTTACCCTCTTTGTCTTTTTCCCACCCCTTTCACCTCTGGCAATCACCATTTTGTTCAGTATTTATGAGTTTGGTTTTTGTTTGTTGGTTTTTTGCTTTGATTTTTTTGAATGTCATATTTTGTATGAAAGGAATAATATTCAAACTTTTTGGTCCCAGACACAAAGTAACTTTATGTGGATTATATCTATCAATATTTATAATAGTAGAAATTAAAACTGAGAAAGTTTTAAGGATATTTATTCATTGCCTCATTATAAAATATTAATCTTGTTACATGTTAATTTAAATATCATAACCTTTACAAAATTTTGTGTTTTTCCAAAACAAAATGTAAAAGAATAATAACGTATAGAGTGGAGAATGGAGAGAATGGTGCTGTAGAAGGCACGACAGGAGTATATTTAAGGCAATCAGATGATCGACTGTGCTGTGTGTTGCTGTGAAAACTTAAGATGAGGACAAAGAGGAGGACCCAGAGTAGTTTTGCAACATTGATAGACTTTGATGACTCTACAAAGCAGTGGTACTTGGTGTAGGGGGTTGAGGAGTGAAAGGAAGAACAGGAATTTGAGTTAGCTCTTATAGACAACTTTTTTGAGTTTTGTGAGAAGAGAAGGAAAGAAATGGATTAGTAGCTGGAAGAGGTGGGCGTGATATTAAGGGAGAAAATGTGTTTGCATTCTTTTGTTTACTTTGAGAATATACTTTAATATGGAAACTTGATGAATAGTTTCAAGCATGTTTATATGTTAGTAGAAATGATCAACTAGAGAACTCAGCAATTTAGAAGAGATTAAATTAAAGCAGGGATGAAAAAAAAACATGAAAAAATTCAACAGAGTTAAATACAATGTTCTTCTAGGTCCCAAAAGTCAGTTGTGTAAATACAGGACAGAGACTTACCAATGTTTATCATGGGAAAGAGCCTTGGAGGGTATATTTGATCTCAAAGCCTTTTAGATTCAACAGTGTAAAAGCTGCTAAAAAATAAGCAACTACAGTCTTAATGTGCATTGAGGATCCATAGTATCTGTATTTTAAGACTATCACCACAATCTTTTCTACCTGTCATCATAAACTAATATTTAATACCCAGTTATACTGAGCTAGGTGGTTAGACCTTATCTAGAATTTTGTTTCCTTGTGGGATGCCGGATTATGAAGGATGTTGAGAGGCTGAGTTGTATTCAGAGGAAACCAAACAGGATGGTGAACAGCTGGAAGCAATGTCATATGAGTAGTGAGTCATTCATTCAGCAAATATTTATTGAGCACCTAATGCAAGCCAGACAGTGTGTATTAACATAAAGAGGATAGCAGTAATGGATCGTAGATTCCGCTAGGAGAGACAGATAGTAAATAGGTAAATTGGTAAGCTGAAAATGGCCATACTTTCTTCACAGCAACTCTCATGAAAAGGTAGTGTATTCCTCACCTTTTATATTTGGGCTGGTCTTGTCACTTGCTTTGACCAGTAGAATACAGCAGAAGTGACATTGTGTGAATTCAGAGCTTAGGCCTCAAAAAGCATTGTAGCTTTAGCTGTTACTCTCTGAGAGCCCAGAGACCAGGTGAAGATCAGGCTCACCTCCTGAAAGATAGAAGACCAAGCAGAGAGAGAGGCCTAGCCATGCCAGCTGAGGTCCCGGTGAGACCATCTGGACCGTCCAGCCCTAGTTGACCTGATGCAGCTCAGAAGAACCACCAGCTAGTCCTCAGAATAGTGACAATAAAAAATGTTGTTTTTAGCCACTAAGTTTTGGGGTAGTTATACCACAAAGGGTGATATAGAAAATGTCCCATGATGATAAGTACTTTCAATGAAAGTAAGCAGAGTAGGGAGGATAGAGATTGGCAGCTGAAGAGGAGGCAGTTGCAGTGTCAGTTTATAGCCATCTTAGATATTCTCTGTAAGGAGATAATATTTGAACTGAGACCTGAGGAAGTCATGCAAACATATGAAGAAAAGGTATCTCAGGCAGAAGGAGAGTCAAGTGTGAAGGTCTTGAAAATGAGAACATACTATGTGTTCCTGGAATTGTAAGGGGATGTGCTAGAGCACAGTGAGCAAGGGGAAGCGTGGTTGGAAATATGATTGGAAAGGATGCCCAGGGCCAAGTGATGGAGCAGCTTGCAAACTATGCTAAGAACTTTGGCTTTTATTTTTTAGGTGTTACGGAAATGGTACTATCTGATTTACAATATTAGAAAGACTACTTTGGCAGCTATAGAGAAAATAGGGAGTCAACAGTGGAAGCGAAGAAGTTAGTAGAGAAAATTGTAAGCCAAGAATATTGGCTGAGACTAGAGTTTTTATAATTAAGAAGGTGAAGAATGGCCTAATTCAGGGGAGCTGATGGATGAGGAGTGAGGAAAATGAGGAAGGATTAGGTTTTTGGCCAAAGCAGTAAGAACGAGAAAGTTTGCTCTAGTGAGAAAATTAGAGGGGTTCTATGTAACATCTAATACTTAAAATGTTACATGTATATGTGAAGTCTCTCGTCTCTGTCTTTATGGGGATAGGATTATGTTCACTGAGAAGAAAGTATGAGCAGTGAAGATTAGACTCCTATTAAGAAGGCTGTTCTTACGGTAGGAGCTGCCTTAGTTTCCCTTCACGTAATGTCAGTCAGCTGGTAATCATGAGTACCTACTGGAAGCAAGGCCCTGTTCTGGACACTGAAGCTGCAGCAGTGGAAAAAGTGATGTTTAGGCAGAGCAGTGAAGGTAATTTGAGACAGAAAACTGCTGGAGGGCAATTTGCTAGAGATGTCATATGAGATATTTACTTACTCAGTAATATGTAGAACCCTTTAAGACCCTTCCAACTCTAGATTTCTGTGGTTCTCTAATAATCTGATAAACTGAATCAGACTCAAAGTATTCTTCAAATCCTTCTATCTCTCTTTGATTTTTAAAAAGCTGTATTGAGTTACAATTTATGTACCATACAGTTCATCAGTTTATATTGTTCTGTTCGATAGTTTTGGTATATTTATAGATAAGTGCACCTATGCAGTTTTGGAACATTTTCATCACCTCAAAAAGGAACCCCATATCGTTTAGTTATTAACCCCATCCCTGTGTCCTAATTCTTAATTCTGTTCCATTGATTTATATGTCTGTCCTTGCGCTAGTATCGCACTGTCTTGATGACTTTAATGAGAGTTAAAGAATACGAAAAATCAGTAGTAAGTTCTGCCTAAGACCCAAGGATTAAAGGAATATGTAGCTTCTTAATCCTCAGATTGATATACTAATTATGAAATATACTTAAGCAATAAATTATACCTAACTTTGAAATAATGTTAATTGTAGAATGTTTACTTATTTTCTCTTGTGCTGGTTAGGATTTCTTACACAGATGTTTTGTAGACATTTATTTTTAAAGCACTCACTCCTAACACAATTGTTTTTACCTATTTTCTATGTCTCTGGAGTGGTTTTACTACTATGAAGCTGGGACTTGAGGGAAGAAAATAACTTTTTCTTCTCATCATCAAAAACACGTGTCTTGAGTCCTATTTGTGTACCCAGAGCTATGTTGATAATACGGAAAAATCTAAGACATGATTCTTCTTCAAGATATTTATTAACTAATGGGTAGATATATATTTTAAAACATAAATCACAAGGCATGATTTTGATTCCTTCAAGAAGGTAGAAGATCTGGGATGTGATTATGGGCTTGAAGAAAAAGGAAAGGTTTACAATAAGCACAAGTTTAATAAATTATGGTAACAAAATGAGAAGCTATATGGTGTAGTGATTAAGAAGTATGCGGGCTCAGGGCTAGGCTTCCTGGCAACTTAACTAAACTTTTTTCATGATTCAGTTCTTTATATAATGACAAAAAGAATTGAGCGACTAAGGGTGGTTGGAAGAGCCAAATGAAATAATACTTTAGAACAACGGCTAGTCATTATCTTTATCATCGTGCTCTTGATCATAGGTTTGCTGATCCCAGTGATTTTTAGACAGTATGAATTTGTAGTGTCCTCAGATGGCCAGGAGGTCAACATATCTCTAGTATTAATGTTTCAGTGAACTTTTCAAAATTAAAATAGAAGTTCATAAAAGTACAACTCAATGAATTGTCATAAAGTGACCCCACTTATGTAGCCAGTACCCAGATTAAAAACGAAACCATACATCTAGACCAGTTTGGCTCAGTTGGTTGGATGTCATTCCATGAAGTAAAGAATTACCGCATTGATTCCCAGTCAGGGCACATGCCTGGGTTGAGGGCCCAATCCCAGTTGGGGCAGAGGCAAGAGGCAGCTGATCAATGTGTCTCTTGCACACTGATGTTTCTCTCCTCTTTCTCCCTTCCTTCCCCTCTCTCTAAAAATAAATAAAATCTTCTAAAAATATGAAACCATACAAAAACTCTGTTCATGTACTTTTCCAGTCTCTCCCCATTCCCCAAAGGTCACCATTATCCTGACTTTACCCCATAGATTAGTTCTGTTTATTTATTTTTTCTGTTGTGTTGTCTCTTTTGCTTATTGACCTTTGGTAACAACATACAAGATGGGGCAAAAGTAGGTTTGGATTTGTTTGTATGGAAAGTAATACAATAATTAATAAATAATAATATAAGAATAAACTGTGTGCTTTGTGTACTCACAACTATAAACCACTTTTGCTCCATCCTCTATGTTCTGGTATTCTCGATATGAGTTCTTTGTATTGTAAATGTCTTTTTTCTGTAGGTTGCTTTTACCTATGCTTAGTGGTGTTCATTCATGAATGGAAATTCTTTAACTTCAACACAATACAGTTTATCAAACTTTCCCTTTATAGCTAGTGGTTTTTGATATTGTTTAAGAAATTTTTGCCTTTTTCAAGTTCATGTAAATCTCCAGTTCATAAAGATCATTTTTTGAAGCTTATCTTAGATAATTATATCTGTAATAAACTGGAATCGATTTTTATATATAGTGTAAGGTAAAACTAAAGCTTCAATTATTTATATATAGATATCCAAGCAATCCAGCATTATTTATTGAAAAGGGCATTCTTCCCCCAGTAACCAGGTATTTATGGAAATGCTTTTTATTTTCTCTTTCTTCATTGATTAATTTCTTTTTAAAATTTATTTATATTTTTATTTTTAGAGAGAGAGGAAGGGAGGGAGAAAGAGATGGAGAAAAATAACAATCAGTTACCTTGACCGGGGACTAACCCACAACCCAGGTCTGTGCCCTGAACCAGAAATCGAACCCATCACCCTTTGCTTTGACGGATGATACCCAACGGATTCAGCTATATCAGTCAGGGCCTCATTGTGCCAGTACCACACTTTTTAAATTTGCATAGCTTCGTAAGAAGTACTTTTTTTCTGGTAGTGTAAATCTTTCAATTTTTTGTTATATAAGATTTTAAAGCTATGTTTGGCCCTTTACATTTTTATGTAAATTAGGGATTATCTTGTCAGTTTGTGTGTGCACATGTGCAAGCTCACACATTCTCACACACACACACACCCCTCCTGGGGTTTTGATTGGAAATCTGTGAATCGTAGATCTGTTTAGGGAGCATTGACATCTTTACAACACTGAATTTTCTAATCCATGAAGAAGATATATTCTTTCATTTATTTTGGTCACCTTTAATTTATTTCAGTAAGGCTTTTCAGTTTTCTGGGTTGTGACCATATATACATAATTTGTTCAATTTATTCCTAAGTATTGATTTTTTTAATGTTATAATAAATTGTGTTGTTTTTAATTTTATATTGTATAGTTACTTATTTCTAGGATATAAAAGTGTATATATTGTATTGTATGCAGCAACTCATTAAATGTATTTATTAATTCTTTGATTTTTGTCTTTAGATCCTTTTAGATTTTCTACAAACTCAGCCATGTCATTTATGAAGAATAATAATTCCTTTCTTTCCAGTCTTTATTTCTTTTTTATAGGGGATAGAGGAGGACATTCATAACAATGTCTAGAACCTCCCGTATAGTGTTAAATAAAATGATGGTAGTAGATGTCCTATTTTGGTTGCTGACCTCAGAACCAAAGGTTTCAACATTTTAATATTAAGTGTAATGTTTACTATATTTTTTGATAACTTTGATCACAGAAGTTTTAGTTTAGTAAAAGTTTTTTATTATGAATTTGCATTGAATTTTCTGCATCTGTTGAGGTGATTATATGACATTTATTCTTTATTTGGTTAATGTGATGAATCACATTGATAAATTTTCTAATGTTAAAACCAATCCTGGATTCCTGGCATAAACTTAATTAAATTAGAAAACAGTAAATACATTTAGGGGATCCCAGTATTTGGAAATCTATCAGTATACTTCTAAATAACCCATGCGTCAAAGAAAATATCACAATAGAAATTGGCATTCCAGAGAGTTAGCATAGTGAAATGTTAGTTTGCTAAAAAAATAAACAAAAAAACCAAAACTGATCACCTTCATACTAAAACATTTAAAATGTGAATGAAATAAATTCTAGGAAAAACATTTAAAAGAATCCTATGTATTTGAGAAAATTAATCTGGAGTTAAACACCTTTCTAAGAAATAAAAAGATTGGCCAGGATAGTTGTATAAGTGAATTTAAAAAAAGAAGAAGAAGAAAATGCATTCTAATTCCTTTTATGGGGATAGCATATCTTTGATTACAAGCCCTGATAAAGAAAGATCTCACAAGACATACATAGATGCAAAAACAAACAAAATATTAGCTTATCAAAAATCAAAAAAGTTCCCAATGGACAAAACTGTACTCAAACAACAATTTTTTCAAAAGTTCCCTAGTACTCCTTCTCATTGCCAGTCCCTACCCCAATTTGCATAATCATTGTTCTACTTTCTGCCACCATAAATTAGATATATCTTTTCTAGCATTTCATATAAGTGAAATTATATAGTAGGTCCTGTCTGGTATTTGGCTTCTTTGAAGGGCAAAAGCAGTGCAGAATGTTCGGCTCATTACAGTTCATTTTCCTTGTCTCCAGGATGTTAACCCTCACAAGCTGGCTGACTTAGTAGACCCTGTTCTTTCATATTGATGTGTTTGTATTTTATTCAACACTTCTAGTTGGTGTTAATAGGACGGGTGGCCTAAAATATGATAGTTCATGATAGCCAAAAGCAGAAGAGCTTCATCAGTACAAAGGTACAGAGGTCAAGGGTGAGGGTGAGTATTTTAACTAAATGGAATCTGGCTGATTCCCACAAGAAATTTGAGCAGGATTGAAAGATTCAAGCGTGTATTGTTCCCATTAAATACAGGATTTGTATCCTATAATGTTATATCAGTCAAGATTCCATGCCAGAAACTACATGCTTTAAGCAGGGGAGCATTTAGCGCAGGGAATTAGTGGTTACAAATTGTTGGAAGATCTGAAGGAGTAAATTCTAGACTAGGCCTATAAGAATGACTCCCCAAGCAAGCTGCTCTGCCAGGGAAGGTCCCACCTCATAGACTGCCACTAGAGCTGTACAAAGGCACAGTCGCTGTCATACTATGCCACAATCTTGCTTGCTAGCAGCAGTAACAAAGAGACCCAGCAAGAAAGCTTTTTCCTCGCTTCAGCCTTTCAGATTTCACAATTTGAATCAAACACTTCTTGAAGGGAATATAGGAATTATAGTTTTTGGCTTAGGGATTTTTCCAAATCTTAGGAGGGTAGAATGAGAGCCAAGTCAGAGTTTCTACTGTGCGCATCAATTTGAAGTCCGGTGTTCCTCTAACATTGCCATCAATAAATACAGCGTTTGATGAGACTGTTCAATCTTCTGTACCTTTGATTTGTTTTGTCTGCTAAATGAGCATATTATGGCCTGTGGTTTAATATCCAGAATGCATATCAATCAAAGGTTGTGTTTAAGTTAATATTTTAATATTTATTGAGGACATACAAGATGCCTGGCATTACCTTGGTAGCTCTAAAAATATAAACAGCTTATTGAAGTTGACATTACCTCATTCCAAGATTTTCAGATGTAATCATGAAGTCAGTTTGTTTCATAATCAATTGTGTATGAAACCTTCATCAACTTCAACTATAATTCTTACTGTGTATTCAGGGACACTCTATGATATGTTCCATAAGCATAGCAAGGGCAAAAATCTAAATATAGCCTCCTCCCATATTGCCTTTTTTACTACAGTACCACATTTGTTGATCTGTTTTCCCTTTTTTCTTTTTCCTTAATCAATAAAAGGCTTGAATAAAGCCAGGACAATTTGTACCAATACTCCCTATATGTTTCTTGGTTTGTGGTAAGCTACTGATGTCCTATGATGTTTTCAACAGCTATAGATGGTTTGTACTCAAGGGGAGAATAAAAAAATAAAAACAAACACAAAGAAACTGGTAAACTATATAATATGATTGTTAGGTTGACTGTTAAGCAATGAAAGTGTTCAGGACTAGACATTAGAAGGTGTATGATACTTAAATAGGTTTAATGTGACAATGTGGGCCTAGTATTTTTGTACATCAAATAGATTCTGTTTGTGATTTACAATGATTCTGAATTTGAAATTCACCTCAATTTTTCTCTTCTGGTTTGCATTATAAAGAATTCATTTCAAAGAACTCAAAGAACTGACTTAATTTTATTTTAGAGCACAGAGAATATAAGACTGTATTTCATAAGTATTCTAATAGGTTCATTTCAGAGGACGGAGATTTTCTTTAACATTATTTTTGTTATCATTCATTTATTAGTTTTTTCATCTTTATTAGTAAATATGATTTTTGAAACTGGGAAGTACATACTTGCCTTTCTAACATATATTTTATTTTTGTGAAATTAAAAGGTTTGATTAGACTCTGAAAGGGCCCTTGGATTTGTTTACTTCCTTTGGAAAGATATCCTTCAGAGATAGTCTCTCCTCTTAAAAAAATGTCGTGGAGAAGGACCATCATTTTATTTACATAACCATCTACTTAATTTCAGAAGATTTACTGGTTAAATATTTGAATGGTAGTGTCTGATCAGTGAAATGTTTGAGGATGAAATGTGTCGGAAAATATCAGAGAATTATAATTAAGAGCGTTTTTCTTTGAAACTTAAGAAAATGTCAATAATAAAGTGTGTTTTAACCCCTTTATTTTACTTTGTCCTCAGGTGGCTCTCCATACCTAGCAACCAAAGTAAATGAAGCAAAAGACTTGCTAGAAGAAACCACCAAACATTGATTGATGCTCAAGGACTGCTGTGAAGGCAAAAGTAGGGAAGGTTAAAAACAAAGTCCAGCAAATCTAATCAAAACCACCACCGTCATAATTTTCACACACATGCCAACAATAAATAATTTATTCCACTTTAAGTGGTGTAATAATAAAAGATTAATAATCTGTCATCTTATCTCTTAAAGGAATACCTTAAAATTTTATAACTGATTATTTTTTATTTTCTTACTTTCTCTATGATAGTCATATCTTTTAATATTTCTGTTCTGTTCATTTTAAACCCTCCACACTCTCCTCCCCCACACAAAAGTATCCAAAAAGTGTGATCATCAGTAATGTAATTGGTATTTGTGAGCATTGAGGAGAAACGTTTTCACTGCTTATACAGGGATTGGCAAAAGTAGGTTTACATTTGCATTGTGACATTCTTTTGAATTAATCAAGCTGTTGTAATTAGTCAGAACCTCATGTATTTGCCATATGAAGAGCTGTAAACCTACTTTTGTCCCACCCCCTCATATTTATACTCATATTGTCCCTGTTTCCTTGGAAGAATTTAATACACTGCCTGTGTAAAGAGCTTTAAATGTTTTGAGAGGGAACAAACACAGACTGCCATCCCCTGGGGAAATGATCTGAAACTTCATGGAATATACAAAATGGTGTTTTCTTAAGTAGTGGTTAGGACTTAGTGGTAAAGAGCCCTGCTCTCTCCGAGACCCTATAGCTGAAGCATGAGAACTTGGAGAGCTACTAAAATGATTAAAGATTTACAAAATGAACCCTATGAGGAAAAGCTGAAAGAGCTATGAGAAGTCTGAGGAGTTTGTATTTAAATATTTATTCAATTACTCATTCCAAGTATTTATTGAGCACTCGAAATGTATAAGATGTTGTAGTGGCCCCTCTGAGAGTTATAGGTGTGAGCCAGCCACGGATCCTGACCCAAAGGAACTTACATTTAAAAGAAAGATGAGTCACATAAATACTAGTATAGATGTTAGGATGATCTGCTAAAGAAGTTCAAAAGAAAAGACTATGTTGAATTGAGAGCTTTGGGGGAGCTTCACAGGGTAAGTGGCATAGAGCTGGGCCTTCACAACAATGAGAGAGAGCACATGATTGGCGAGTGAGTGTGTTTCTTCCGAGAGCTGTCAGAATAGCAGAAATGGGATATTAATTACTGTAATTAGAGTGATTAAATTATTTTCTCAAAACAGCCCCTGGACATCATCACTTTACTATTTCAAAGGTGAGAAAACAAATTTAGATACAGAGTACCAGCATTCTTTTCCAGTACTGCTTTACAAATTCTGGGTTCACCCCAGGTAATCTGAACTTCTTTCATCTATCTTAAAGTACTTTTTAATATTCTGTCCTTGGCTGGTGTGGCTCAGTGGATTGAATGCTGGCCTGTGAACCAAAGGATCGCCAGTTCGATTCCCCAGTCAGGGCACGTGCCTGGGTTGTGGGACAGGTCCCCGGGGGGGGGCGCATGAGGGGCAACCACACGCTGATGTTTCTCTCCCTCTCTCCCTTCCTCTCTATCTAAAAATAAATAAAGTTAAAAAAATACTTTTTAATATTCTAGATTCAGTTTTCATTTTATTGTGTCCCTTAGTTCGGGAGTTTTCAGTGTTTGCAATGTGATCAGTACTGAGTTGCATAATTCCTTTCTGTGGGAGCTCTCCTATGCAATGTAGGCTGATTGGCAACCTGCATGCCTGTACATACTAAAGGCCAGTAGTACGTCCTCACTTGTGACAACTAAAAATGTTTACAGACGTTGCCAAATGTCCCTTGGAGGGCCAAATTGTCCCTGGTTAGAGCCATGCTGTAAATGTTTAGTATTTTTTCTTTGGGCACATAAAATAGTGGCCAAACTTAAAATTGATTGAATTTTAGAGTTAGTAAAGTACTGTTCTTCCTTTAAAGCCTCCTTACATGTCCTAATTTGATTGTACTTTCGTGGTTTTCATTTTTCTGCTCACTATTATCTCTGTACCTCAAATGCCCTTCTAATCCTCAGATCTTCACATATTCAAAGCATGGAGATCATTGAAGGTCAAGCTAAAATGTATCCCTCCTTTTCTTGTGCTTCCAGTAAAAGTCATGTGACCAGCTCTCTGAGGGCAGGGACCATATCTGTCTTGTTTAATACTACATTGGCAGCCAATAAATATTTGTTGAATGAATGAATAAATTCCCATGCCACTTTTTCCTCGTTTTGCAGTACCTAATATCTTGGTACTGTGTGTAACATGCCTTATTTCTCCACTAAAGTATAAGAACCTTTAGAGCAAAAATGATGTCATTCATCTTGCTATGTAACCTCTCTAGTGTGGAGCACTTGTACTTAGTAGACATCATAAAATTGTAAATACTCAGAAGATGTTTTCTGAATACTATACTTCAAAAACTATTAGTGCTAATTTTGAAAGTTATGCTGAGCAATATTGGGACACCCTCAGGACATACCTTGTAGTTGACATATTTTCTAATTCACTCTGCATTTGTGAGGGTGGGAATCTCTAGCATTAGCTTGGGATTTCTCTCATTCCCATTTTCTTGCTAAGCATGTACCTTTGAGTTAGATCTGGTTTTGCACATTACCTTCCTATTACATGACCTTGGGCAATGTCTGTAATTGCCTCTTCTATAAATAGAGGAAGCAATAATCCTAGTAAGGTGGTTGTACGGAATGAGGATGTGTAAAGCATTTAGTCACATAGCAAATGCTCAAACTGTATAATTACTCTTTCACTGCTCCTTGCAATTTAAATCTTAGAATTACCTTGAATTAAAGTTTGAGGTGTGTTCTAGTAATCAGTTATCTTACTCTTGAATCTGCAGTTTGGGAGCACATGGTGGGGGTAGCTCATCTCTATTTCATACAGCCTCTACTGGGGCAGGAGAAGCCACTTTATGTCAGTACTGGCTCTTGGCCAACAGCCTCAGTTCCTCTCCACAGAGTCTTCTGCAGAGGCTATTAGGGCGCCATCGCACGATGGTAGCTGGGTTACAGAGAAAGTGGTCCAAAGACTGAGGAAGTGGAAGCTGCAGAGTCAGCCTGGGTCTGAACACTGTTAGTTCTTCCAACATCCCTAGAGCCTGCCTAGATTTCAAAGGGAGAGGATGTAAAGGATTGTGAAATAATTAGTGGTCATCTTGACTGTGCAGCAGAGCAGGATTTGGGACTTCCCCACCCCAGTCAAATCACTTATGGCACTGTTTTTAAAAAACAATTGTCAGGAATTTAGAATTTAAGTACAACTAGCTGAAGCAGTTTCAGATGATACGCCCGCCATTTTAGGTACATCATAATTCACTAGTCATTCTCTCAATGGCAGTGTCTTTATCAAACTGGATCTTAAACAGCTATCCACTCTCAACTCCTTATTACCTGTAACGGCTTACTTGAATGGTTACCTGTCTTTAATAAGGATTGCTTTTCCATATTTGCTGTCATTGCATGTTTTTCTTAATTAAGTTCTTTGTTAATATCACATCTTCTGTTTATTCTCATATCTTAGATTCAATCCGAGGGAGCAGGAAAGACCTTTAAAAACAAAACAGTGACTTCTTAGATTCCAGAGAAAGTGTAAGTCAAATGGATAGTTAATTAAAGGGGAACCCAGAGTGCCATTTAGACTATAATTGATGGCACCAATCTCCAGCATAAAGTCAAAAGTGGAGAGAAGTTACTAAGGAAAAAAGTGTGCCGATTGTGGAAGACATTGTTCTATTTAGTCCTCAAACCATTTCCTTTATTTGGTTGGAAATGCATTTTAGTCATTCAGCAAATATTGTGCACTTACTACATCATGCAGTAAAGATATAAAATAAATTTGTTCTTAAAATGTATATTATGCTCTAAATAGAAAAAAATTCTTAAACATAAAGAACTGTTTTTTCTTGATACTTTTGAATTAAATACATGCTTATGATTACCCAGCAGGGTCTTTAGAAATAACATTTTACCCAAGTACAGAAATACTTTGGTTGTCATGGGAAACCTCAAACATAGAAAAGAGCTCGTAATGACATATCTTCAACACATTTGGCAATTAGCTTAAGTTAATGACATTTGTGGGAGAAGATGAATTAGCAGCCAGACCCTTAATGTCAAAAATGTGAAGTTTCTCTGACTCAACCCCCTTAGAATGAGCTACAGAGGCTGTGGCAAAAGGTAAATATCCAAGTAGGCCAGCCTGTCTCACCCAGTGGGAGCATGCTTTCCACGGGGACTCTGCACCTTGCTCAGCCGTCACCTGGAATAAGGCCTCTCGCTACAAAGGGGGTTTGATGGCAGTAAGTAAGTGTGTCAGATCGTACCTCCCTGCTAATGGAAAGGCAACCCAAAGAGTATATCCTGTTAACACTAGATGAGTATCATGTACTTGTCAAAAACTGTTCCATGAATTATGAACTAATCTTTCATTTATGGTAGAGTTATACATATTAGGAAATTAGAATTTTTGTTAGAATAATTTATTAGCTGGAAAAGTTGAGGTTTTCTGAACTCTTTTTTTTTTTTTTAGATGGAATCTAAGTGATCTGGATTATTGCCTACTGGTAAAATTACCAGGCATGGTAGACAAAGGGAATGTTCCTTCTAATGATTTTTATGAGCCGAGTAGCTATTGTTCCCAGCTGAGTACTCCTTTTCCTTTTTTATTGTTGCTGAGGAAAAGAATTTATAAAAAGCTTTTCTGGAAAAAAATTATTAAAAATCCTGCTCAGTTGAAATGCAAGTTCATTAAATACTGTTCATTTCTCTTCCTGCCTTAAGTAACCCTTCTCCCCTGCTCTATTCAGCAGTGCCTGGCAGCACGGGTCAACATTTGAAGCCCTGGCAGACCATTATATAGCTATAGATATGCAGCCTCCAATGTGACTGTAATTTCACATTGGCTGGATATGATCACTCAGGCTAGATGTTAGCTCAAAATTTCAAATTCATACCTCAACTTCGAAGAAGAAAATACCCCTGGAAAATTAAATCAACAGTGGGAAACCTAACTGGATTTTGACAATAGGAAAATCACGCTGACATACTGCTTCAGTAGTGACATCTAAGCTCTATAGCTAAAGACCAAGAAATTAGAATCAACTGCTTTTTGTAAATACAAAATATTTTAATAATAGCTAATACTTCTTAAGTACCTTGTGCCAAGCTTCTTATCTGCATTCTCTCTCTTAATTTTCATAGCACCCCTAAAAGATTGGTACTATTATTGTCCTCATTTTACAGGTGAAGAAACAAAGGCTTAGAGAAGTTTAGGAACTTTACCAACATTGCATAGTAAGTGGTGGGACTAGGATCCCAAACTAATTTGACTTGACAGAAGCATGCGCTCTTTCCCATTATACTGTACAAATTCTATATACATGGGAATCATAGTCAAATAAAGGGACTTGCAGGGCTCTTGCTCATTCTTTGGTAGTTGCGACGTTTGGGGATAGACTGTAAAGCAAATTTATGGAAAGACCCAGTGTCATTGACATTGCAACCAAGGAGTACCTAATGCCTTTAATTCTGCCCTAGATGCTTATGACGTTCATCTGACTGCACTTTGCACAAGTTCAGTTGCCAAGTTATCAGTGTGGGTTTCTCTGACTTAGTGTGGGAATGGAGGAAACTGATGAGATTTTGTCTGAAACATTCATAGGCAAAAGCTTCCAGCGAGAACATCTAGAGCAGGTTCAGAAGACAGCTCATGAAATGAAGCAGTGGAACTTGGGGGAGAAAGGAAGAAATTGTGCAATAAAACAGATGAGAATAAGAAGGCTGAATTCATTGAAAGAGCAGAGGGGCAATGAAAAAAATAAGGTTGAAAAGTGAAAAAACAAACAAGAAGAGATAACTTGAAGCATTTGAAAGGAAATTACACTGTGCAGTCGAGTTTTTGAAAATTGCTTTCCAATATTAATGGTGAACTGGATTATTCATGCCATGCTTTTAAAATGCCAAATTCCATAATTGTATTTTGTAGTTATAGGGTGTCTAGTAGAAGAACCCATAGAACTTTAGTCACCACCTAAGAAAGCCTTTGAAATTGCGACTTTAATCCTTTCAGTCGCTCTAATCAAGTAGTGAAAAAATTCTAACTCCTAGAGAGGGTTTCTAACACCTCCTGACTATTATGCCCATAGTTGACTTGTGGGTTCCTTGAAAACTAAATAGACCTATATTCAACAATAAATACATTCCAAAGCCATTTCAGTCGTCTTTTCATTTACCTACTGTTTTGGATTATTAGTACCTTTGCTCTTTCCTTCTATGAATGTGGATAATCAAGAGTTGATTTCACAAGTGTTGACATTTCAGTTTCTGTGCCTCTGGAGTAAGATGAAATTATCTAATGATGCCTGTCCTCTGGTGGTGAGATGTCAGACTATATCTGCAAAGCCTGCATCTTGGGCTGTCCTGGAGTGTTGTATAGTGTGGCGTTGCAGAGAGAGCAGCTTGTACACACAGAAATGCAACCCCCCCAATTAACCTCGCTCAGATCTGATTTATGCTTTGCTCCTCAGCTTCTACGTACTTGGGTATTCAGTTTGCATTCTAGTCTATTCCATTTTATACTCATACACTGTATACTTGTTGGGGCTTTTTGCCACTTGTAAACAGATTTTTTTTTTAATCCAATGTGTGAAAATAAATACTATTGTGTTTGTTTTGCTTTTAAATTGTAAAAAATAAACTGTAACATACTTTTATCTTTCTAGTTTTCCCAGTACAGTTAAAGTTAAACCTGACTTGCAAAAGTTGAATTTACATTCAATTTTTCCATTGTACAGCTCTTAAAAAGATGCTAACCTGGTGTAACTTCATCTATGCTGTGAGCTCTCATACTTTTTTTTTCTGCTTACATCAAGAACTGTTTAGCCTAGTCGTCCCTCAGGACACACTACTGATTAGTTCACTTCTAAAGGCCACTATCAGAGACCAAAATCATAGACATGCAGATTTTCTCAGAAGAAATTAATGAAACTTTGGTTTTTACTCCTCAAATCAAGAAAAGCAATGGAAAAAATAGATATCAGCCCAACCATACTTTAAAATTGACCTTCGTACTTATTTTGTAATATAAACACCAAAAAAAGTGCTTGACCCCTGCTTTGTTTACTTAGTTCTTGCCTCAGGTAGCTTCATATCAAGTTTTGTCTTGCAGCACTTTTGACGGGCCATGGTAATAGGAATGCTGACACAACCGAGCTGTCATCCCTAAAATGTATTACCAAATATGTCTGCATAAATGCCTGGATCCCATACTTCATGTGAGGGAAGAATAAGGTCACTGTCCTCCCTCACCCTTGCATCATCTTCCTCTCCCCACTTCCCCCCACACCATGCCCCACGAAATGGTTGCATCTTAAAGATCTGCCATGGCCAGTTAAACATTCAGTGGGTACAGTGCACATTGGGATCACAGCACTGGCCTGGGAGACTCTTTTGGTCATGAGGCTCCATCCTGTGACCTGTTTTCGGATCAGCAGAGGAAGGAGGCCTGACGGTGTTGGGCTAACAGAACACAAAGGATCTATCTACCATAAAGTACAAGTTTGATTTTGTTTTGTCAAGGGAGAAATATGTTTTTCACAGCAGTCTGGTGAATGAAGAACAATGTGCAGGATCACATGGTGAGCGTGTTATCTTTGACTCTGTTGATGGGATTTGTATATGGATCATCAATTTTCTTTACAGACATAATTGAGTACATATTACCATGATATGAAACGGCAAGAATATGTATGGTGTGTGGGATGTTAAATTTTAACAAATCTAATGAAGGGGAAAATCAGAGAAAACCTAAAAGAATGCAACTGATAAAATTACTCATTTGAATTTTTTGCTCAAAATATATGCAAAGCAGCTGTTCCCTACATATTTTCTGTGTAGCAATGCAAAGACAAATAGATGGTTTAAGATTGTTACTAGCTTTTCTTTTTTCTTTTTATTTTTTTGGATTAATTTTTTTAATAGAGCAAGAACGCCTGAAGGGTCTGGTGTGTGGCTCAGTAATGCTAATGCTCTCTTACTTACAGCTTCTTACCTTAGGGCTCTGAGTACGGTGTCCAGTGTCAGCGGACCTGACGGCCTCTTATATTTCTTAATATTAAAAGACTAGGGTGTTTCCCCCAAAGCCTGGCTGACAGTTAGTTACTCTAGGGTGAGAAGAACAGTCTGGCTGACAGATTTGTCACTGGTGTAACTGACTGAAATGTCTGAAGCCACCAACACCTCCTTAGTGGAGGTTAGCAGGGGGTCAGGCAGTAATTACGAGCCTCATTCACTGGCAGCAGTGGAATTACCATAGTATAAGTCGGTTTGGGGGGAAACACTGATCAACCCAAAAAGGTTTAAAGAGTTTTAGTGTTCAGATTACAGCTAGGGTTCCAACTTTCTGGATTCAAAGAGGAAATGCATGGCCTGTGGCTCTAAGGTTTTATACCCCCCTTCTAACCCCCTGCAGCAACCATTTCTGTTCTCAAGCCTGCTTAGTCTACCACAGTAATGGTCTTTGCTGCCTCGGAGTTATAAATCCACAGTGGCAGGGAAAGTTTTTCTTTCTCCTAGTGAGTCCTAATAAGCCATCTGCCTTTGTATCCTCTGACTACACCTTTTTCCACTTTCGCAGCAGTTGCACCCCTCTCAGCCTCGGGGCGCTGGGGGGTGATTCCTGCTGGGCCCTGGCTGAGCTCTGGGTCCACAGCTCAGTGGGCTCCAGTTGCCTTGCCTTGCCTTCTCCTGCAGCACCACATACCTTCCTGCCCACAGAGTGAGACAGTGAGACTAATGAGAAAGGAGTGGGGAAATAATGAGAAATGCATCAAATGTTGTGGACTCCTTGAAGAGAGGTGTTTGTTCAAGGCATTACTAATATTTTTGCAAGGAACAGCAACATCAATTTCTCATCTGAGAACCATTTTGCATTTGCAGTCACTAGAGCGTGGAGCCTTCTCTTTTCTCAATGGGGGAAGTGCCTCACCCACGACCTAATAGCAAAGACTTTGATGTTGACATTTTTTTTTCCAGCTCCAAGCATGAATCTTTGCTTTGTTTTTTAGGTAGGTGGCTAGGAGAGCTCATCTTTGTTTAAATCTATCTTGGGTATTATTTTGTTTTCTCTCTGGGGCTGGGTTTATGAGTCAGTCAAAGTTAGGCATATACTCCATTGTGCAGGATCCAAGCTGCAACTTACCACACCAGTGGTTTTAAAATTTTCCTTTGCAACCCAGCCCATCATGTGTCCAACTATACATTTAAGCCAGTTAGTGTTTTTCACAGAGCCAGGTGCAAAGCTGCCAGGTAGCATCTGCAAGTGACTGGCATTGCTCTAATGGGATCTGCATATGTTCGGCTCTATATGAAGATACTTTTCACTCGACACAAACTCATCTTTCGTCTCTTTCTCTACCTTCTCCATTAAGCAGGCACATGTACACGTTACCAACTCGATCTGCCTTCAGAGGGGGGTGGTGCCTAGTGCTTATCTTCCTGGTGCTAATATTTATGCAGTTGACTCTCACGAAACTACCCACCTCTCAGGACATCTCTCACTTGTCATGTTGCATTTAGGACACCAGACAAGGCATTTAGCCGGATGAACTGGAGTCACTTTTGTGACAAATAGACTTAAGAAGCTGGGGCTGGGACTGGAAAAGACTGTGGATCTCCAGGCCACCGTTATCCGCCATGTGATGAATTTCCAGATCTATGGCATTTTTTATGCACTTGATTACAGGAAAGGGGATAAACACTGTGAGTTAAAAGGAACAGCATCAGGTCTAGGAGCAAGGGAGAGTGTTATCACTTTTATGTTCCCTCCATTCGGAAACAGCAAGATTTTAAGAACTAAGGCTTTGGAGACTGACTAATGTGGGTTCAAAATCTGGCTCATATACTTGCTGTGTGGCTTTGGACAAGTTACTTAAACTCTATGGGCCCTCAGTTTCCTTACCTCTAAAGTGGGGATCACATCACCCACTTCACATGATTGCTGTGAGGGTGATGTAAAATGTGTGCAAAACATTGAACATAGTGTCTGGTCCGTAACTGTGTTCATAAATGATTTCCTTTCACTAAGCCAGTGATTCTTTACTTTGACTGTTTCTTGGAATCACCTGTGTAGCTTTTACAACTGCTAATGTCCAGGCAGAACCCCAGACTATCAGGCTTTCTGGAGTCTGAGCCAGGCAACAGTATTTTTTAAAGCCCCTCTGGCATTCCAAGTCTGGCCATGGTTGAGCTTCCCTGGACGGAAGCAGGCTGTGTGTCCCAGCATGTGCACAGGCTGGACGCAGCGGCATGGGCGTGTGGGAGCCCAGCTCAGGAGGCGGCAGAGACTGAGGCCAAGGGGCAGTGTGGGAGGGGCTGTCAGCGTTTTCTGGGAAATGAGGGTGGGGCCGACCCAAGGGCCTGATGGAAGTTAATCACCCTGGGGCCTCTCTTTCCCCAGCAGCATTTTTATCCAAGGGAGACCAGCTTAAAATGGAACTTGAGGGGAGCCTGGAGGAGAATCATGACCCAGGCAGGCAGCTTGAGGAAGGACAGTAAGCAGGGGCAAAAGAGGCCACAAGAGGATACTGCGAGAGCAACCCTCTACCCACAGGTCCTGACCACGATGGCACTCTGACTTTCAGTATGAGAGTCTGCCTGTGAGATCACCTCTTTCTCCCCCGAGGAGCCAAGGACTGATAGACTCATTAGTTTAAATGGGTTTTTTCCAAATCACTGTCTGGAAGTGCAGTGGGGTTACTCCCAGGACCAGCAGGAGAATCACAGAATCACCAAAATCTGTGTCCGGAAACACAGAATCTCAGACCCCCCCCACAAACCTAGAGTCAGAATTACTAGGGGTGGGCCTAGGACTATGCATTTTTAAAAAGGTTCCCAGGTGACTAGCATGCTCATTAAAGATTGAGAAGCATTGACAGCGTGGGTGGACCTGGAGGATATTGTGCTGAGCAAATAAGTTCAACAGAGAGAGACAACTACCATATGATCTCACTTACATGTGGAACCTAAAGAGCAAAATAAACAAAATAGAAACAGACTCATAGACACACAGTGAACTGGTGCTTGCCAGAGGGGAGGAGGGTTGAGGACCTGGGTGAAAGAGATGAAGAGATTAAGGAGCACAGATTGGTAGATACAAAATAGTCACGGGAATGTGAAGTACAGCATAAGGAATATAGTCAATAATGTAATAACTATGTATGGTGGCATTGTACTGGGAATATCAAGGAGAACACTTTGTAAAGAATATGATTGTATTGTGAAACCAACACAAAGTAAAATTGAACCACTTTAGGGGCAAACAGTGTTTCTGACTTTGAACCCTGGCCCATTTACAGTGTGATCTTGGAAAAGTTACTTACTGCTCTGAATTCCTGTTTCCTCATCTGTAAATTTGAAATAAAAACATTTACCTTAATAATAGACTGCCAAGGGGATTGTGGGTGGAACATGGGAGGTCTGTGTTCTTGAAAAGGAAAATCACTGTTGGTAGTTTTACTAATCCCCAGCTGACAGCATGTCCTCCAGCTATGAATGTGAGCAACAAATCACACTGCAGTGTTAGTGGCCCGTACTTTCATCAGTAGTAGAAATCACAGATATCTTAATAACATGTTACAGTTATTGCAGATATCTCTACTTCAAAATTGTAGTTTTTAGACTTGTTGCTAGATCTCAATCTTTAATGTATTAATATTGAGGCACATATATTACTTGATCATAAATGTTTTTCAGTTTTATGAAAACTGTATTTTAAGCTAATTGGTTTCATTTATAACTTTATTTTTTATTGTATGGATTTGAAAACTTTACTCTGAAATAAACAGATATCATAGCCCCCCAAAATTTAAGAAATCCCTCTTTTGCCTTACCAGTTATGATGATTAAGAACAGAGTCAAATGTATCTAACACTTAGCAGGCAGAGACGCCCATAGCAGCACCCTGGTTGCCCTGCTCAACATCATCACGCTTTATGCCAAACCTGGACGGGAGGATTCTCCAGTCCTTTCTGGCAGTACATCAGAATGCACACTGTGTCTAGGAACTTTACCTCCAGGTATTTTTCTGGCTAGTTCTGGTTTTACTGAATGAGAGTTACTACTCATTGAGGGCCTGCTCTTGCTAGAGAGGTGAAGCGAGCTCTTTAGTATCACACAACTAGCAGTGGGAAAGCTGGTATTCAACTTCCGTATGGTCATGCCTACTCCTACATTTTGATGTGGGGGCACAGATGGAGGGTTCCTGCATCCTCCTGATTCAAGGAGGCAACAGAGGCAATATCAGCTGGCTCACTGAGCACCTATAATCTCTTAGTTCTCACCTATTCAGCAGAGATTTATCAAGCACTTACTTTGAGCCTGACTCTATGCTGGTTGCTAGAATATCCAGCTGGGTATATCGTGAGCCCTGCCTTTAAGAAAACACTGTGTGCTCTAGAAATAAGGAAAGAAAACCTCTAATCAAACAGGGGCAGGAGGTAGAAATAGAAATGAGGGTCCCTTGAGCACTTTGGGTACAGTG
Source organism: Mormoops blainvillei (assembly GCA_004026545.1). NCBI lineage: Eukaryota > Metazoa > Chordata > Mammalia > Chiroptera > Mormoopidae > Mormoops > Mormoops blainvillei. The sequence continues at coordinate 34,802 of PVJD01006620.1, read as the reverse complement.
CAAAAGTCTGTGATGGTTAACTTTGTGTCAACTTATCTGGGCCACAGCACCCAAATATTTGGCATAACGGTATTTTGAATATTTCTGTGAGGGTCTTTTTAGCTGAGTATAACATTTAAACTGATGTGCTGTGAATAACACAGATTGCTTTTCACAATATGGGCGGGCCTCGTCTAATCTGTTGAAAAAATAGTATAAGTATTGACTTCTCCTGAGCAAGAAGTAATTCTGCCCCAGACAGCCTTCAGACTGAACTGCAACATTGACTCTTCCTGGGTCTCCAGTTTGCTGGTCCACCCATCAGATTCTGGACTTGCCAGTCACCACAATCATGTGAGCCATACTTAAAATAAATTTCCTTCTCTCTCTCCCTCCCTCTGTGTGTGTGTGTGTGTGTGTGTGTCTCCTATTGGGTCTGCTTTTTAGAAGAACCCTGACTAATACAAAGTCCAACTGGAGCAAGACAGCTTAATAAGATATCCCTCAATTATATCCTCCCCTACGACAACAACAACAACAGCAATTTAGTATCCATCCATGGAAAAAATTGCCTTTTTAGGAGGTGTGGGATCCAGCATCATGCTCCAAGAGTCCCAAGAGGATCTTGGTCATGCTATGCATCAGATGATAATAACGCAGACCTTGGTCTCACCTGAAGACCCTGAAGGGGCCCATGAACTGGCTAGGGCCCCCCTCAGCCACAGTCCAAAAAACCCTGGAGAACACTGATATAAAAAAATCTCCCATAGGCAACTAGGCCTTTGTAGAAACCCAGTGGCGATGTTTCAGGGCATCATTGGAGAAAAAAAAATCTGATATTGGTGTATTAGAGAAAGTAAGAGGAACAGTTTAACTTTATCCTTGTCAACCGCCCTCTCCCTACTTCAGGGTGGCTCAGCTCTGGGCCAAAAGAGGCTTTCTCAGCCTGTGATTTTTCCAATAGCGGAAAGTTAGAGCACGTGAATGAGAACCTGGCTTCCCCCACTGTGCAGAATGTTGCTAAAGAGGCTCAGTTCTCTCTCACTCCATCCAGAGGACTGAGTTGTAATCTTCATGACTGGGGACAGTGAGCAACTGGGAGGTCAATAGCCTGGGCTTGGGACAGAACACATCAAAGGGATGTGGATCCTACCAGCCATGTTATGGACTCCACTGGCAGGCCCACCCATTAGCCTGCTGGGAAGCTTAGCCTGCAGATCCCCAACTGCACTCTGGGTACCTCCAGTACTCTGGGTTCCTTACCCACACATAATCTGTTGCCAGCTCTCTAGGTACACTCCCAGTGACAAGTGTGAGCTTTGGTAGAGAGCTAGTAAACACATGCAGAAAGCCAGTCTGAATCAGCAGGTATGGGGGATAACACAAACAAGCATTTAGCACTACCCTCAGGGAAGCAAAAAGGAAATTGTCGGGACTTGGTCTGATACATTGCAGGAACAAGAGATGATACAAGGGCTTAAGACTTCTGGCACAAGAGGAAGCAAGAAGTGTGGAACAGGCATATCCACAAGAGGTCTGAGATTACCTCAGAATCCTTAGCAGGACTGACTGATGAAAGGTATTTTTCTCCCAAAGTCAGTCAGTAAAAACCAGAGGAGGAAATGCTACCTCAAATGCAAAGACAGCAATGCAAGATTTCAAGGTACATGAAATAGTAAGAGGCATGACACCCTCAAAAGACAACAATGGTCTACTAGTAACTAACCCCAAACATATGGAGATCTGTGATTTACCTAATAAAAAATGCAGAATAGCTGTTTTAAGGAAGTTTGATTAGCTATAAGTAAACATAGAAAGACAATGAAATGGAATCAGGAAACCATACACAAAAAATTAGAAGTTAAAAACAGAGATAGAAGTCATAAAATAGAACAAAACAGAAATTCTGGAGCTGAAAAATACAATATATAAAAATTTTTAAAAGTGCAATAGAGAGCATCAATAACAGAATGGATTTAGCAGAAGAATCTCTGAAGTAGAGGATAGGATCTTCAAAATTATCCAGTCAGCAAAGAACAAAGAAAGAAGAATAAAAAAGAGTAAAGAAAAACTATGTGAACTATGGGATAGCATCAAGAGAATCAATCTGTGAAATATTTGTGTTCCAGAAGGAGAAGGGAGGCAGAAGAGGACAGAAAGATATGTAAAGAATAAATGGCTGAGAACTTCCTAAATCTGGGGAGAGATTTGACTACCCAAGTTCATGAAGCTCATAGGTCTCCAAATAAATTCAACTAAAAAAATTTTCTCTAAGGCACATTATAATGAAATTGTTAGAAATCAGACAGGATCTTAAAAGAAGCAGAGAAAAGAAATTTATCACTTACAAGGAAACCCCTATAAGGCATCAGTGAATTTCACAGAAGAAACCTTATAGGCCAGAAGATAGAGAATAATATATTCAAAGTGTTGAATGGGAAAAAAACACTGCCAACCAAGAATTCTTTATCTGGCAAAATTGTCCTTCAGAAATAAAGGAAAGATAAAAACATTCCTAGACAAACAAGAGCTAAGAAAATTCATCACTACCAGACTTACCTTACAAGGCTGAAGAAACTTCTTTAGTCTGAAATGAAAGGATGCTAATTAGTAGCATGAAAATATATAACTGACTGGGAATGGTAAGTATATAATCAAATTCAGAATACTGTAATATTGTAATATGGTAGTGTGTTGCCACTTAACTCTAGTAAAAACATTAAAGGACAAAAGCATTAAAATATATCAAAAATAAAATTTTAAAAATAATTTAAACATTTTTTTAAAATAAGAAAAAATGAAAATAACTATAGATATAATTATTTGTTGGTGAATACACAATATAACAACAGGTAGGTTGTGATATCAAAAACATAATAAAGGAAGTAAAAAAGTAGAGTTTTTGTAAAATCAAAGTTATCAGTGTAAAAAAGACTGTTATATCTGTATGATAGCTGTAAGATATTTTATGTAAGCTATTGTAACCACAAAGCCAAAACTTATTGTAAATAGACAAAAAAAGAGAAAGGAATCAAAATATGTTACTATGAAAAACCATTAATTCACAAAAGACAACAGCAGAAGGAAAAGAAAGTTACAAGGTAACTAGTAAACAGCTAGGAAATAATTAAAAAGAAAGCATTAGTATCTCTCACTTATCAATAGTTACTCTAAATGTAAATGGATTAAATTCTACAATCAAAAGGTGAAGAGTGACTGAATAAATTAAAAAAACAAGACCCAGCTATATGTTACCTACAAGAGACTCACTTCGGCTTTCAGAGCACATGTGTATTCAAAATGAAGAGATGGGAAAAGATGTTTCATGAAAGTGAAAAACAAAATAGAGCAGAAATAGATATAATAATATCAGGTGAAGTAAACCTTAGCTCAAAAGCTGTAACCAAAGAAAAAGAAGGTCATTATATACTAATAAAGGGGTCAGTTCATTAAGAGAATATAACAACTATGGGGTACCTAAATGTATTAAGCAAATACTAATATATCTGATAGGTGAAACTGACAACAATACAATAATAGTAGGAAACTTAAATGCCCCAATTTAACAATGAATAGACCATCCAGACAATAACCCTTACACATATGGTGAACTAATATTTGACAAGGAAGGGGAAGGATGCTCTATGGGGAAAAGATAGTCTTCAGTAAATGGTGCTAGAAGTAAATAATCACATGCGGAAGAACAAGATTGGACTCCTCTTTTACACAACTCACAAAAATTAAGTAAAAATGGATCAAAGACTTAAACATAAGACTTGAAACCATAAAACTCCTAAAAGAACATAGGGAGAGAGGTCTTTGCCAATGGTTTTGGCAATGATTTTTTTAATTTGACAGCAAAAGCAAAGGAAACAAAAGAAAAAATAAACAAGTGGGACTTCATCAAACTAAAAAGCCTCTGCATAGTAAAGGAAACAATCAGCAAAATGAAGACAACATACCAAATGTGAGAAAATATTTGCAAATCATATATCTGAAAGGGGTTAATGTCCAACATGTATAAAGAACTCACACAGTTCAATAACAAAAAGAAAAAAATCTGCTTTAACAATGGGCCAGAGGATCTGAATACACATGTTTTCCAAAGACATACAAATGGTCAGCAGGCTCCTCAGGGAAATGCAAATCAAAACCACAGCTGTTAGAATGGCTATCTTGAAAAAGACAAGAGATAACAAGAATTGGCAAGGATGTGGGGAAAATGAAATCATTGTGCACTGTTGGTGGGATTATAAAGTAATGCAATAACTAAGAAAAAACAATATGGAGGCTCTTCAAAAAAATTAAAAATAGAACTACCATACAATCTAATGATCCCATTTCTGAGTATATATTCAAAGGAAATGAAATCAGGATAACAAAATGGTATCTTTAGTCCCACGTTCAGTGCAGCATTATTCACAACTGCCAAAATATAGAAACAGCTTAAATGTCCATTAATGGATGACTGGAAAAAGAGAATGTGGTTAAAGAAAAGGAAATGTGGTATACATATACAATAGAATATTATTCAGTCACAGGAAAGGAGGAAATTCTGCCATTCACAACAAAGATGGACCTGGAGGGCATTATGCTATGTGAAATAAGTCAGAGAAAGATAAATACTGCATGATCTCACATTCATGTGGAATCTAAAAAAGCTGAACTTGGGATTGAAATTGTATGGTATTTATCTTTCTCTGACTGGTTTATTTCACTTAGCATAATTGTGGGAGTTTGGGCCCCTTGGTATGTGCACCTGTGACACCAAGAGCAGGTTCCCAACATGGAACTTGGCACGAATGTGGTCATCGAAGGGGAACCAGTGTTCCCTCACTCTTCGTTGTCCTGGTGAACATTACCTGACTGCTCTCTCACCCCTGTCCTCCCGTACACCCAGGAACAGATGCCATTGTTAGCAATTCTATGAACCTTTAGTAACCAGACTCAATAAAAACCCTGGAAACCTGGGAATGGGAGTGTCCTCCTTGGAGGGGGCACTCTCCTTCTCTCGCCAGGCTTGCAGCGCTGCAAAGCCTCCCGAGCGTTTCACTCTACCGAACACCCACAGGACAGGAAATGGACACATAATGTTCTACAGGTCTATCAATGCAGTCACATAGGGTAAAATATTCTTTTTTTATGGCTGAGGTCTATTCCATTGTGCAAATGGCCCATACTTGTTTTATCCACTCATCTACTGATGGGCACTTGGGCAGCTTCCAAATCTTGGCTATTGTAAAAAACACTGCAATAAACATAGCAGTGCTTATGTTCTAATTAGTGTATAAGGTTTCTTCAGATAAATTCCCAGAAGTAGAATCACTGGGTTATAAGGCAGTTCCATTTTTTAATTTTTTGAGGTATTTCCAAACTGTTTCCCACAGGGGCTGCACCCATATGCATTTCCATCAAATGGTACTGGCACAGACACATAGCTCAGTGAAAGAGAATAGAGATCCCAGAGATAAACCCATAACTTATAGTCAATTAATATTTGACAGAGGAAGCAAGCACATACAATGGGCTAAAGATAGTTTATTAAATAACAGGTGTTGGGAAAACTGAACAGATGCATGCAGAAAACCACGGAGTGTGAATAAGTTTATAGGTTCTTTGAAAGGAACTGCTTGGGACCCCAGAAATTTCTTCCACTGACTCAATTCCCACTGGTATTTGCAGCCAGAATTTATGGGGGGCTTATCTTCTTGGCACTGGAACACTGCACTGGAGGACCTGGTGTGGGGTTGGGACTCCTCACTCCGGAGATACTCCTTTTAAATTTTTTCCACCGCACATGGATGTGGAACTGCCCATTCCGTATCTGTACACCTCCTATCAGTCTGGATGGATGTGGTTTCTTTAATTCCCTAGTATTGAAACTTCCATTCAACTTGATTTATGACAGTTTGAGTGATGGTTATTTTATAATTTAATTGTAACTTTGATGCCGTTCTGTGAGAAGGCAAGCTGTGTTTATCTATGCCACCACCTTGACCGGAAAGTCCTCATTATAGTTTTAATTTACATTTTACTGATGATTAGTGACATTGAGCATCTTTTCAGATGTCTATTGTTTATCTTTCTACCCTCTTTGGAGAAGTGTCTACTGAGGTCCTTTGGCATTTTTTAATTGGCTTGTTTGGGGTTTTTTTGTTGTTGAGTTTTATAAGTTTTTACACATTTTGAATTGAACTCCTTATCATGTGTACCGGTAAATATCTTCTCCCATTCAGTGGCTTTTCTTTTTATTTTGTTGATGGTTTCCTTTGTTGTGCAAAAACTTTTTAGTTTGATGCCATCCCATTATTTATTTTTTCTTTTGTTTTTCTTGCATGAGGAGATATACCAGAAAAATTATTGCTATGAGCAATATCTGAGATGTTTCTGCCTATGTTTTCTTCTAGGAGTTTTATGGTTTTGAGCCTAACATTTAAGTCATTGCCATTTGAATTTACCCTTGTGTGTGGTGTAATAAGGTGGTCTAGTTTCATTTTTCTGCATACATCTGTCCAATTTGCCCAACACCATTTATTTAATAAGCTACCTTTAGCCCATCATACGTGCTTGCTTCCTCTGTCAAATATAATTGATTCTAACTTGTGGGTTTATTTCTAGAATCTCTATTCTCTTTCATTGAGCTGTGTCTGTTTTTATGCCAGTACCATGGTGTTTTGATCACTAGGGTCTTCTAGTATAGTTTGATATAAAGTATCGTAATTCCTCCAACTTTGTTCTCCGTTCTGAAGATCGCTGTTATTATTCAGGGTATTTTTGTGGTTCCATATAAATTATTGAAATATTGGTTCTAGTTCTGTGAAATACTCATTGGTATCTCAACAGGACTTGTGTTGAATGTATAAGATGCTTTGGGAAGTATTGACAATTTAATGATATAAATTCTTCCTATCCATGAACATGTTATGTGCTTCCCCTTATTTGTATCTTCTTCAGTTTCTTTCTTCATTATCTTATGACTTTCCAAGTACAGGTGTTTTACATCTTTGGTTAAATTTATTCTTGGGTTGTTTATTCTTTTTGAAGCAATTGTTAATAGGATTATTTCCTAAATTTCTCTTTCTCATAGTTCATTAATGGCATATAAAATGTAACCAATATCTGGATATTAATTTTGTATGCTGCTGCTTTACTAAATTCATTTACAAGTTCTAGTAGTTTCTTGATGGAATCTGCAAATAATGATAGTTTTACTTCTTTCTAATTTGAAGCATTTTATTTATTTTTCTTTTCTGATTGCTATGGCTAGGACTTCTGGTACTATGTTGAATAAGAGAGATGAAAGAAAACAACCCTATCTTGTTCCTGATCTTAAGGGGAAGACTTGTGGTTTTTGCCTGTTGAGTATAATTCTGGCATTGTGTTTGTCCTATATGGCCTTTATTATGTTTAGATATGTTCCTGCTATTCCTGCTTTTCTGATAGTTTTTATGATAAATGGGTGCTTGATTTTATCAAATGCTTTTTCTGCATCTATTGATATGATCATTGATTTTCTACTTCATTTTGTTTATGTAGTATTTTACATTTATTGGTTTGCAAATAGTGAACAAAGTTCTCATGCCTGGAATAAATCCCACTTGATCATGGTGTATATCGTTTTGATATGTTTCAGTATTTGGCTTGCTAATATTTTGTTTAGAACTTTTAACATCTGTGTTCGTTGGGGATATGGTCCTATAATCTTTTTTAGTGTCATTATCTGATTTGGACTTAGAATAATGCTGGCCTTGTAAAATGAGTTTGGAAGTCTTCTTTCCTCTTGAATTTTTAAAAATAGTTTGAGATGGAGAGATGTTAGTTCTTCTTGGAACATTTGGTAAAATTCATGTATAAAGCCAAATGGTCCAGAGCTTTTCTTGGGAGGTTTTTTTTTTTTTTTTAATTACTACTTTAATTACACTAGGTATAACCTGCCTATTCAGATTCTGTTATTCTTTCTTAGTTTTGGAAGATTGTATGTTTCTAGGAATTTATTGATTTCATCCAGGTTGTCTAATTTGTTAGCATACTGTTGTTCATAATATTTTCTTACAATCCTTTGTATTTTTTTGGTGTCAGTTGTTATTTCTCTTTCATTTCTGATTTTATTTATTTGGGTCCTGTCTTTATTTCTTGGTGTGTCTTGTTAAAGGTTTGTCAATTTTGTTTTTCTTATCATAGAAAACCAATGCTTGGATTCATTGATCTTTTGTGTTGTGTTTTTTAGACTCTGTTTCATTTACTTCTACTCTGGTCTTTATTATTTCCTTCCTTCTACTGAGTTTGGGCTTTGTTTTTGTTCTTTTCCAAGTTCCTTTAGGTATAATGTTAGATATTTGAGCTTTTTCTTGTTTCTTAAGATAGGCCTGCAATGCTATGAATATTCCTCTTAGGATAGTTTTCCTTTGTCCCACTGATTTTGTGTTGTTGTGTTCTCATTTTCATTTGTTTCAAGGTACTTTTTACTTCTTCCTTGATCTCATTGTTGACACATTCCTTGTTTAATAATGTTATTTAGCTTCCATGTCTTTGTGTATTCTTCAGTTTCCTTCTTTTGATTGATTTCTAGCTTCACAGAACTATGATCAGAGAAGATGTTTGATATTTCAATTTCCTTAAATTTATTGAGACTTGTTTTATGTCCTAAAATGTGGAAACCCTAGAAAACTTTCCATATGCACTTGAACAGAATGTATATTCTGCTGCTTTGAAGTCAAATGTTCTGAAAATATCAATTAAATCCATATGACCTAGGTGTCAATTAAAGCTACTGTCTCCTTGTTGAAGTCTGTCTAGAAGACTTATCCATTGAAGTCAATGGGGTCTTAAAATCCTCCACTATGACTATTTCTGTCAATGTCTCCCTTTATGTTCATGAGGTTTTTTTGTTTTTTTTGTTTTGTTTTGTTTTGCAAATTTAGGTGCCCCTGTGTTGTGTGCATTAATGTTTACTAGGGTTATATGCTCTTGTTCAATAGTTTCCTTTATCATTACATAGTATCCTTTTGTTATCTCTTACTACAGCCTTGGTTTTAAAGTCTATTTTGTCAAATATAAGTATTGCTACCCCACCTTTTCTTTCCCTCCTGTTTGCATGAAATATCTTTTTCTATCCCTTTACTTTTAGTCTGTGTATCTTTAGTTCTGAGGTGGGTCTCTTGGAGACAGCATATGTATAGGTCTTGTTTTCTTATCCATTCAGCTACCCTGTTGTCTTTTGATTGGTGCATTTAAGCTATTTACATTTAAAGTGATTTTGGTAGATACATATTTATTGTTATTTTATTTTTTAACTATTTTCTTCTTTTCTTCTTTTTTCTTCTTGTTCTTCCTCTTCTTAAAGCAAGCCCTTTAACACTTTTTGCAATACTAGTTTGTTGGTAACAAACTCCTATAGTTTTTTCTTGTCTGGGAAGCTTGCTATTTCTACTTCTACTTTAAATGATAGCCTTGCTGGGTAAATTAGCCTTGGTTATTAGTCCTTGCTTTTCATCACCTTGAATATTTCATGCCAATCACTTCTGGCCTGAAATATTTTTGTTGAGAAATCATATGATAGTCTTATGGGAGCTCCCATGTAGGTAACTAACTGTATTTCACTTGTAGTTTTAAAACTCTCTCCTTATGTTTAAACTTTGCCATTTTAATCATGATGTGTCTTGGTGTGGACCTCTCTGGTTCCATCATGCTGGGGACTCTTTGTGTTTCATGGACTTGTATGTCTTTTTCCTTCACCAGGTTAGGGAAGTTTTTGGTCATTATTTCTTCAAATACATTCTTGATCCCTTGCTCACTCTATTCTTCTTCTAGTATTCCCATCATGTGGATATTGTTATACTTCATGCTGTGTCAAGGTCCCTTCAACTCTTCTCTTTTTTAAAATTCTTTTTGCTGCTATGCTTTAGTATTTCTTTCTATGTTGTCTTCCAAATTGCTGATTTGATCCTCTGCTCCATCTAACCTACTGTTATTGTTTCCAGTGAATTATTTATTTCAGATATTGCATTCTTTATTTCTGACTGGTCTTTTTTATGGTTTCTGTCTTTTTCATATTGTTGAACATTCTTATAATCATTACCTTGAACTCTATATCCAGTCATTGATTGCCTCCTTTCATTCAGCTCTTCTTCTGGAAAATTCTTTTTTTCTTTCATTTGGGATCTGTAATTTTTTTATCTTTGTATTTTGGCTGCCTCTTTGTACTTATTTCTATGTATTAGGTTGATCTGCAAAAATTCTGACTCATACCTATGTCGGACACTGTCGGACACTGCCAGACAGGCTCTGGGCAACCTGTTTGGAGCTGTGACTCCAGCTTCTGACTCCCTCTACTGGGCCTTGCTGTGTGCAGAAAGATCCAAGCTATACACCAAGTCCTGCTATTACTAGCACAGGGCCTGGAGGAGGGTCAGTTGAAGTCTCAGACCTCCCAGATCCACTTCTGCCTGCAGGCTTTCTGTTATACTTAATTACCAAAACTGCCTCCAGCTTTACTACTCACCAGTTGGGCTTAAGCTCCACGGGGGACGGGGGGCGAGAGGGATTCCAGTGGCTGGGGCTATTGCTTCTCCACAGGCTGATGCTGCATTGAGGGTAGTGGTCTGCCCAAGAAAGATGGCTTCAGCAGCATGGGGAATGCCCAGCACATGGATCCTGGTCACTGACCCTTCAGCCAACCGCCAACCCCAAACTCTCCTCACATGGCTCTAGTCTGATCTGCTCTCCCTCTGCCCAAGCCCAGGGTAAAGCGCAAACAAAATTGTGTGTTTTAGCCCTTTAAGAGGCTTTCTGTATCTCTAACCACCTCCTCCTGGCAGACAGACACCCTGCTGCTTTTCACAGCTGGATGTTTTTTGGGGGTTTCCTTCCCAGTTCTGATGCCCTAGGCTGGGAAGCCCAGCTTGGGGTTTAGATCCCACACTTCTCCTGTAGCTATATTTTAATAAAGTTGGAACAAAATAATTAAAACATAATCAAACAAAAAATAAAGTCCAATGGGCTCTATCCATTTGTAATTGTGCTCTTGTGTGCTTTACTTTCTATTTGATTATGTCTCATATTACGCAGCTCCTGGCCTGGGATCCTGAGAGATTTTTGTCTCATTACAGACCCTTTGCGACAGTGGTGTATCTCTAGGCTAGTGTAAGTAGCGCTGGTTCACTGGGCACAGGCCACCTGGGGAGCACTGGGAAGACTGGGGTCAGGAGGAAAAGAAAGTAACATTTATTAAGTGCCTCCTGAGTGCGGGCATTGTGCATTTTACATTCATTTTAATCTCTAATTCTTAGTTCAAAACAAGGTAAGTACTAACATGCCCATTTCACAGACAACGAAATTGAAGTCTGGAAAGGGTCTATGATTACCCAGTTAGCAAGAAGGAACAGAGTTGGAATCTGAAACTGAGTCTCTCTGACACCAAAGACAACCAAGGTAGGCTCTTTAACCACAGGGTGTCATCACCCACAGAAAATGGTAGGCTCAGGAAAGAAAAGCCCTAGCTCTGAAGAACTACTGCTCCCTGGCTCGGGACAGTGTCCGACCACCACTGGGCACCTGCATACACATTGCCCCCTCACATGAGAGATAACTCTGTACCCTGCTTGAAGCTCATGAGGACGCCATCACACTGTTAAATAAAGGAGACTTTCATTTTCAGTGGAGCCTTTGAAATGTCCTACTTTGATCTTGTCCCCAGAGCTTGGGTTTTACCCAGAACTCCCAAGACCTCAGGCATGTTGGTCAAGTGCCGCTTCACATCTCCTTCCAGTTTTTGCTCCACTGTGACCTTGCCATTTTACTCTGCTGATGAGAACATCACAGGGGGCAGAGTCAAAAGCTCCCCTGCAGTCTTAGGAGATTGCATCTATTGCTTATTTCCTTATCTGTGCAGTCTTCATTCTATCAGGCTAGGAAATTAAATTGGTCTGACATTTGCTCTCCAGAAAGCTACTTTGGCTACTAAATTTACCAAGAGGGTGGATTTATTTGGGTGTTGCTTTCCAAAGTGAGTGAACGGGACTTTTCAGAGTGACCAAAATTAGCTGTACGGCCTGAGCTGCCATGCCAGACCCACCTGTCAAGAGGAGGACAGCCAAATGGGGCAGATGGCATCGAAGCAGGGACATCAGATTGCCTCTTAATTTAGCCTCGGAGTTCTTTCCTGCTCTGCTCCTGGTCCTCTTGGAAACAGGAAAGCCGTGGAAGGCAACTACATGACTCAGAGTAAACTCCTCCAGGAGTCTGCATATTAAAAACTCACCTTGAGACAGCAACAGTGATTGTTTAGAAAAAAAGAGGTGAAAACCAAAATTAAATATTGGGTCTGCTTATATTGCCTGTAAGGCTCTCCCTTGCCTTGTTCTCGTGACTAAATGTCTCCCTCTCTATCCTCAAAGGCCATCCCCTCTCAGGAGCCTCCCCCCACTGCCTGGCCCTGTGCACCTTCACAGGCAGAGCCCACTGGCCCATCCTCGTGCATCCTTAGGACATTTGAATGACTTGGTGGCATAATTTTGGGCTCACATCATTATATATTTTTATTTTGACATGCTCTAAAAGGGAGGTAAGGTAAATTGCAAATATAAAATTAAAATGTAAAAGAAACCACTTACTTTAAAGGAGGGGACAAAATCAGGACAAAGAAAAATAAGGGTTAGAAAGGGAAGAAAAAAAAAAGGAATGAGTTTTGCGTATAAAATACATACTATTTTAGGGTCTTCAACTAAGATTCAGGTGAGCCATGGCTTTGGCCCTAAGCTTTCTGGCTGTGAACTCAGCTCCATGAGAGGTAATGAACAACATCCTCAACTGCATCCTTAGAATGGGCCTAATACATTTCATGGGATTGTGTCATGTAACACCCTTTACTATGCACCTATGCCATCGTACCTCAGTGCCCTTCAGGGAAAGCAATTCTGCAAAGCAGCCAATACACTGGGGTTTGGCTACACAGCTTCTGATGGCTTGGCTAGATTCACAGAGACACTTTACTGAACCAGAGGAAATGCAGATATTGCTGGCCTCCATTAAGATTTGGATAAGTGTTGTGTGGTGGTCATGAGGGAATATTCATTCTTTTCGTCACTGGGCATCTGAGCCCCCTTCCCAGCTTTGCAGAATTCCATGAGCTAAGGTAGATATTACCTCCCATCGTAGAAGCTGAAAGTAGCTGCTACCTGCTTGGCCAGACTCCTTTGCAGCTAGTAGGTAGGCAGGTGATCCAGGCACCACCAGCGTGTCCCAGAGGTATGACAATGACAAGGGTGCTGGCGATGGCTGCAGAAAGAAGACCTTTTGAGGGTAGCACTGGTAACCACACTGACCAATGACATCTAGTAACTGATGTTAGCCCTACCAGTAATGTAGGCTGTGACGGTTCAACCCAAGCCACTGTCCTGGTTTCGGGACCCTGAACTTGGTTCATCTGCCTTCCCTGTGATTCTGTGTGTCTCTCAATATCCTTGTAATGAGTTTATTTTCTGCTTATAGCAACTTGAGTTGGTTCTAGTTGCTTGCAAGAAAAACTGCCTGATGCACGCTATTCTTCTGCTCTGCTTTCTGCCATCTACATGTAGAACAAAGGAAAGTCAAATTGCTATGAAAATCAGGACTGCATAAGGACATGGGAACACAATCCAGGTCTGCCCACAGAGAATCCCTGAGTGTGGACAGAAACATTGAATAAAGAGAGACTGTTCCAGTTTTGGTCTGAGTCTGCCCAGACCTCTACACCCTGGCCAAGGCAGCTGGCTCCTCAGCTGGCATAAGCTTTGCAGGGTGGGGTGAGAGAGAGTCCAGAGGATGGCGCTATTGCTTTCTCCAAGCCTGATACAACCTGGAGGGGAATGCTCCACCCAAGAAAAATGGCATCTGCAATGTGGAGGAAGGACCCAACACAGGGATCCTGATGTCTGTTTGCTTAACTCTCTCCCTAGATCCACAAACCCCAGACTTTCCCCATGTAACTCCAGTCCAATCCCTCTGCCTGAGCCCAGAGTAAGTGGCTGAGAATGAGATTGTGCTGCGGTCCTCTAAGCGGGTGCCTGTGTCTCTAGCAGACTCTTGTTTCTCACTGGCATTCAGAATCCTACCTGCTTTTCACAGGAAGATGTTATGTGACTGCCTCATCCAAGCTCTGTTTCTCTGGGCTGGAGAGCCCAGCTTGGAGTTTAGATCCCACACTTCTCAGGAGGGACCACCCCCCACCACCCTGAGATATCCCTCATAACCTCAGCCACCACCCACAGGAGGAGGGCCAGCTTTTTTAGTGTCTCCATCTTTCCTATCAGTCTTGTAGCTTTTTCTGTAAATCCTTGGTTATGACTTCTCTTCGGCTAGTCTTCAGTTGGTTAGTCAAGATAATTGTTCTATAATTTAGTTGTAATTTCAGTTTGGTTTTGGGAGGAGATGAGTGTAGCTTTCACCTACTCTGCAGCTATCTTGGAATCTAGAACAAAATCGTAGCTGTTTGATTGATTTAGTCTACTCATAGACATGCAGAATAACTAACAATAAAATGTTTATAATTAAAACATTGCCCTTTATCTTAACCCTTTTATAATCTATTTTTTGGATATATTATACCACTCTTTTTGTTTTTCAGGGTAAATTTTTATAGTAGGAGAGGTGGTATTTTTACTATCATCTCTATTTTTAAAAGTGAGAACTGAGGTTCAGAGAGATGTGATGATTTGCACACTGTCACAGAGTTAGCTTCCTTGCTCCAGGACCCAGAATACTCATTCGCTGGGGACCATGATATCTTGTCCTTCTCCTCCTTTTCCCTATCAGCGTGAGTACTTTGATTCCTATTAGAAATTGCAAACAACTCAGGCAAAACTTGCTCAAGAAAATCTGTGTGGTTTTGATGCACATGGTGTCTTCTATAAATCATGGTACATGGCCGCACACACTTACTGGGGCTCCAGGCTGAATGGCCGCTCAGAGATCTAATCACTGTTCCGGTCTTTGTCCACTGCAGTGAATCTTACAGCAGAGCTGCAATTGCTAACGCAGAGACCCTGTTGACACAGGAGGAGCTTTTTGAGGGTTTGGTGGAATAAATTACTCAAACAATTGGGTTTCTCTGAAAGCAGTGAAATTTAATTCCTGGTGTGATACGGAGATAAACAAAATGTAATCTGCAGCATTGTCCAGCTCATCCAAATCATACCTTCTTTCCTCATGTAAGTAATTGAAAAAAATTGCAGAGACCTTCTGAAGCATTATCTTATTTGGATGCATTTTAAAAGAGAATACTGAGTATTTCATACTGAAGGCAAGTGCATAGTAGATGTAAATGCAAGTGAACAGCAAGGTGAAGTCACTCCCCTGTACAAATGCAAATGCAAATGTTGACAGCTACTCAACAATTCCCCCTTGCAGCTGCCCATTTTATCTCTTGCAAAACTAGTAATGATACAAGCAGTTGATTATGGTTTACAATAGCAATAAACCTCTCACAATTGGTTGTTTCCAAAATAAATAGCCGTTCTGTTAAATGTTAAATAACAAGTCATAAACTGCTGAAAACAACCAATTTCTTGTGGATTATTGCCTGAATAAATTTCAACAGGAATGGCAGCTAATTAAGCTGTGGTTGCCACAGATCAAAACAATTGAATTTTTAAAAAAATCAATCAATTAACAAATCCATCAAAAAAACCTTCCATTTACAAACCAATGGCACCACATATTGTATCATATTCTTCGGACCTTTCCTTTGCTGGTCATGGTTGTCTCTAATCTTGTTCAAATTCTTCCATACTTTTTCAGAAAATAAAGGATGCCTAGCTTGGTGGTTAAACTGGCCCATTCTGAGAGCATGCAATTTCACTCAGCTGCATTCAATAGGCATCATATTTAAAGTCCACAATGTTTCAATTAATAAAACACAGACCTGTCCACTAAGTTAAACATTTGAGTCAAAGCTCAGTGGCAAATATATTCAAATTGCAGCATTAATTGAGGCTGTTCTTGCAAGAGGAGCCAACTTCCTTTGGGTGATTGACAGAAGCTTCCTTGTCATAGCAACCAGGGTTATCTCTCTGGAATAACAACGTTAACCTCCTTCATAACCAGCTTTTCATCCTTAAGCATGAAAGGTAATTGCATGCATCTTGTATGATCCTTTATTTTTATTTTTGAGCAAAGAGTTAGCATTTAGCCAACAATAGGGCAAGACCAGGGAAACCAAATTAATCTTGCATTCCTCCTGAAAAAAAAAAAGCATTATAATGAGTCTCATAGGCAGAACAGTTAAAGGGCAAGAAGAGTCCCTGTCTCCTGTGAGCATAAGGCGATGGTAGAGAGATTTCTATTCACATGCTGCCTCTGAAATAGCCCACTGCACTGATTTGCTTTGTGCTGTCATGGGGCTAGGGTAAAGAATTTTTCAGATTTCATTTCTAGTCTATTCTTTGACCTCAAATCCTTAACATGTGCACACATGCACACCCACACACATACACCTTCGTTGTGCTTGAGTCCAAAGTAATGAATGATCTGTAGAAAATAGTGGGAAAATGCATATTCTATCTGGAGAAACATACAAGTCCTATCATCATTTTGAAAGAAATTGCTAAATGGATCCCAAGCCACCTCCTCTGCCTTACATCTAATGTTCTGTGGAAGCTGTAGACATCCTTTGTCTTGACATGTCACCGAAGTATCTCAGTGCTTGGCAGAGATGTTATGCTAACACTCTGGACCTGACTTCACATGCCAGTCTCCTCAAGTGAAAAGTGTGGTGTGCACACCTAGGGGAATGTGGAGAGTGTGACAAGGAAAGACAAACTGTAAACCTGGCTGGGCTACCACTGTGTCCTGTTCTCTCCATCTCTGATCTTACCTGAGATCCATTTCCCTTTGGATCTTCCCAACTTAATTGCAATTGCTACCTTGAGAGGCTGAGCAATCTTTCTTGAGGCTTGCGTATTATTCAGAGTCACAGTGTTGAAACCTGAGGCCTCAGCTGTAACCTCAGAGAACTCCAGTCTGCTGCTGAGGAAAGAGGCTAGGCAGGAAAGAATAAAGCTGGCACTTGGGCCAAAGCAGGAAGAATCTGGGAATATGATATTTAAAAAGAGCAAAAACAATGTAGGGTTGAAGAGGGGAAAGTAGCCATCTAGCAGTATTGTTCCAGGTGAAACTTTGACCTGATTTGGATTTAGGCAAGCAAATTAGCCAAAAGACATGACAATTGGAAGCAACTTTAAACTAAGTTTGGAAATAGAAAGAACTCTTTGAGGTCCCTATTGTGTTAGACACAGACATTGAGGGCTTCCTAATATTCCCTTGATGACCACACTATTTCTGGAGATGCTGCCCATCTCCACACACCCCACCGACAGCTTTGTTGCCTTGGCCAAGTTCTGGAACTTGCTTGAACTCTAGGTTGAGGCCCTGAGCCTCCCAGCCTTGCTGCCAAGCATACTCATTCCAAGTTGCTCTCCACTCCAGAATTTGGGTACAGTGAATTCCCCAGCCACGGGCATGGGACCTTGTTTCCTGAATGGCTCCTGAGGGACCAGATGACACCCAGAAGGGCAGGGTGTTGCTTCCCTGGGAGTCAACCTAGACCAAGTTACCTGAGAATTCATTCTGTGTTCACCCTGAGACGCAGTTTTTCCTGGCAAACCTCCTGCAGACATCCGCTGGGCTGGGGGCACATATCTGCAGAGCAGCCTGTGTCTTTGGCAGCTCACCAAGAAGTGGAGTCCAGGGCAGTGAGATTTTATCTCGCTGTCTCCTGTCTTCCCTGTCTCTCTCCCCCTTCCCTCCCTCGCCCTCCTCCAGGGTTTTGCTCCCCAAATGAACTAGGGGTGCCATCATCCTTGCCTCAGGCTCTCTATGGAGGACTGATACTGAGAAAACTACCTAGAGCAGCCGCTCCCAGGGCTGCACCCGTGTTCTCCAAACAGCATTTTAGGCAAAGGACTGGGTGGTAAGGAGCATGGCCCTTCCCTCTGAATGAGTCCAAGGACTCTCCCCTTTATTTGCTAGATGATTCCCTTTCCACTGCAGCCCCTTCTGGATGCTGCAAGTTTCTAGAAGGCTAGGGTTTGAGGAAGGGTTGGTTCATCATTTTTAAGAAGTAGCATAGTGGGTCTTTCTTATTCATCAACAAAGAGTTAAGCCTGGAAAAAATTAAGCCTCTCTGTAGCCAAGGTGTTTGCAAATAGTTTCTCTTAAAACAGAAATTTCTTTTAATAGTCTAAAGAACGATAGTTCACTGCAGCATTATTTACAATAGCCAAGCTAGGGAAGCAACCCAAGTGCCCATGAACAGGAGAGTAGATAAAAAAGCTGTAGTAAATACATACAATGGAATATCACTTGACCATAAAAAAAAAAAAAAGAAATCTCACCATTTGTTACAGCATGGATGGACCTAGAGGGTATTACGCTAAGTGAGATAAGACAGTCAAAGAAAGATAAATACGACATGATTTCACTTATCCGTGGAATCTAAAGAACAAAATAAATGAAAAAACAAAATTGAAATGGACTCATAGATACAGAGAGCAGACTACACTGATGGTTGCCATGGGAGAGAAGCATTGCATGACTGGGTGACAAGGGTGAAGGGATTAAGAAGCACAGATTGGTAGTTACAGAATAGTCACAGGATGTAAAGTACAGCATAGAGATTATGGTCAATAATATTGTGATAACTATGTATGCTGTCAGGTGGGTACTGGAAATATCTGGAGGAACACTTGTAAAGTATATGATTGTCTAACCACTATACTGTACACCTGAAACTAATATGCAATAATATTGAGTGTAAACTGTAATTAAAAAAATTAAATTTAAAGTTCTTCTTAAAAAAATTAAAAGTACAATAGCAATAGTGGAAAACCCTGAGTCACAAATTGCTGTGTTCAGATTGAGGAGACCCACTGCACACCTTAAAAACACACAGAGGTGGCATTGCCTTGCCTAGCCTAGAGGGAAAAAAGTTGACGCTCTTGCTTTTCCACTCAGTGCCCTCTTCACGATGTGCTGCTGTACCCTGTGTTTCACATAAACATTTCATTATTTACGGGGGTGTTGGTTTATTCATGCGCCTCGCCCAGCCGTGCTGTGATCTCTCTCTGTTTGGTGGAGTCTGTGTCTGACAGTTTGGTTACAGCTGGTGATAATGAGGCCAAAGTCTGGGTTTAATCCCCACAGGGGCCAGTTAACTTCACTCTGCTCCACTGCCAGAGGCTGCTCCCAGCTGCTCTGGCTGAGGCTTGCGTGTGCACCACTGGGCCATGGGCACTATGGTGGGTCAGACCATTCCCCACCGCTGCTACAGAAATAGCTACTTCCTGCAGAGCCTTCACCTTCTGTGAAAGTCAGTACTGGTTTTCTCCAGGATTACCTGCCTGATGCTCTCTGAGGTGTGCGTTCATGGGCTTTTAGAATTTTCCCATGTCATTGAATTGCATGTATTTACCAAGAACCTGTAATGAATTAAGGACTGGTACACACTTCTTTTGCCTCGATTCCCTGGCATGTTCATTCTTCATTCAATAGAACAACATCTCCCGGGGTGAAGGGTAGGGGGAGATCTGTGGGCATCAGAAAATAAATTAGGTGGAGTTACAGATTTTTGTATAGTGTTTTGTGAAAATATACAAGAGAAAAATCATTCACTTATTTATTCGCTCAACAAATATTTATTGACTCTTTATCATGTCTTGGGCACTAGGGCTACTGCAGGGAAAAAAACAGGCTGAAAAATTCCTACTCTCATGGAGTTTATGTTCCACTGTGAGGGCTGATGGACAATAAATAAGAAAAGGTAGTAAAAATATATATATATGTTACCTGTAAGTACTGAGGAGAAAAATAAAATAGGAACAGGGGTGGAAGTTGCTGGGAAGGAAACTATAATTATAAATAAGGCCGTCAGCTGACCTCGTTGAAAGCAAGTAATATCACTTGCTGTATTCATCAAGGACTGAGTCAGGAGAGGGAGTGAACCGGGAGGGGGATAACATTCCAGGTAGAGGGAACGGCAAAGGGAGAGGCCATGCACAGGGAGTGTGCATGTTCCCCAAACAGCAAGGAGCCCAGTGTGGCTGCTGTAGACTGAGCCAAGGGGAAGCAATGGGTGATGCAGCCAAGGAGAAGGGAGGAAGGAGCCGCAGGGAGGGTCTGCAGGCTCCGGTGAGGGCTTTGGCTCCTTTCCACGCGAGTCAGAAAAGGCTTCATCAAAGACATGACTTTGAAATTAGATCCTAAAGGCTGAGTAGTGTTAATATATTTGTCTTCACTCCCGCAGAAGGAGGCATTGCCAGACCTACCATGTAATTTGAGAGATGAATGTGCACATACCAGGGTGTATTTCAGACTTGAAGTCTGAGTGGAGATCGTGTTTGCGCCCTGCCCCACCGCTTGCCCATCCTGTTCCCCAGCGCACACCTGCTGCAAGCCCAGGAGTCGCAAACCCAGGAGTCGCAAGTCCAGTCACATGACTGGAATTACTTTAGCCACTAGCCAGGTAGGTGGGGGCTCAGACAGATGCACAGGAATAAAAAATTGTCATTTCTTCCTTTGTAAGTTATGATATTTGTTCATGCTTGGCAAAGGAGCATATAAAAATTACCAAGCTTAAGGTCTAGTGAGTCAGGGAGAAAGCAAACATCCCCAAGCTCCAAGCAGGAACGGGTCATCTCAGAACTCCTAGGAGGCCTTGGGAAGGAGTAGTTACGGAGTCCATGCAGAAGCGAGTGGCTCTTGAAGCTTAGGCGAGAAGTAGGCCTGTGAATAGGAAGAGCACGGCAAGCCTATGTCCCTGTGTGAGGGTCAGTGGGATACCTGGATGTGCTCAGGGATCCGGAAGTGGATCTCCCAGGCTGTGATGGGACGACTGTGTGGGAAAGAGTAGGAAAAGCACTGGCAAAGAGCGGGGCAGATTGTGGAAGTCCTCTCATATCAAGCTGAGAATTTCTGACTTTTCCTGAAGGCAGTTCTCTACTTTGGATGGCAGGATTGTAGCAGATAGAATCATTTCTGTTTCCTTTATGCATATATTTATGCAAATATATATATTTTATATATATATAATATATAATGTTTGTGGTAGCCTTGCCAGGCATAAAGTAGAGGAGACCCAGTTAAATTTGGAGTTCGGATAAATAGAGGATAATTTTTCAGCATGAGTATTTCCCATGAAATATTTGGAACATATGTACAGGACAGCCAGGTAAATCTGAATTTTAGTTAAGCAATAGTCAATTTTTTTATTATAAGAATGGCCTATACAATATTTGGAACTTACACTAAAAAACATCCATTGTTTACATGCAGTTCACATTTAACTGAACATGGGGCATTTTATTTGGGAAGTCTGGTAACCCTAGTATGTGTGCTTAATCAATGCCACTTTCTGATACTGTGGACTCCAGGGAGGAGCCCTCCTCCTCTTACGCTAACTGGCCTGAACAGCTCTGCCCTGAAGGAGCTCATTTCTTGGTCACCCTTGGATACTGGCCCAGCTTGCTGATGGCTCCGGTCCGAGTGACTTGTGGGAACAGCCAGGCCCCCCATTGCCTCCCCCAGGGTCAGCCACAGCTCCCCCAATTTGCTGCTGCAGTCACGATGTGCAGGGTGGGCTGGTTCACAACCAGCTACCTTGAGCCAGTATTGATAGTGCAAGCAGGCTGCTCACAAGCCAGGCCGGCATGTGAAAGGGGATGCTGTCAGCAGCCTTTCCTTTCATGTGATGACTTCAAATATCACTCAAAGTCTGAGGGCTCAGAGGGAAAATCAGCAAGTTCTGTCCTTTCACTAATGAAATGCCTTGGGGAGCTGCATTACATTCTTTTTAAGTGCAAAGTTGAAGGGGTAAAAACTCACAATAGTCTTATTTCCTCTGGGACTCTTTCTCTTAAATGTGGTTCATCATTCAGTTTAAGAACCAAAGAACAAAATAGAAAAACTAATAGAAATTGCATTGAAAGTAGAAAATGTGCTGAGCACCGTAGTAAGCATTTTGTATATGTGAAGGGGTTTTATCCTTACAAGAATTTTATGAGACAGATATTACTCTCCCATTTTGCAGATTCAAAAAGAGACCCACCAGGGCCATTTACTCAGAATCTATAGCCTACCAGGCTGTTCAAACCCAGGTCAGCTCCACACGCGACACTACTTCCCATTCAAGGGGCTGGCTGTGCCGCAGACATTGCTGTTTGGCTGGCTGGCCTGTCCTTTCTAATTCCTAACTGACGAACATCCTCTGACAAACTGTCTCTGGTTGTTCTCAGAAAGATCAGGCACCTCTCTCTGTGCAACTGTGTTGTAGAACCTCCGTCATTGTGCTGCAAGAAGCATTCACCTTTCTGCATTCTGATTTATGCCTGAGGTCCTCAAAGCCAGTGGTTAGCATCAAAGCCTTTTTTCAAGAAGTGTGTCCTTCTCTACCTACACAACCTAGAATGCTGCTTGACACACTGTACATTTTCAATAAATATCTGCTTTTGGATACTATTATTTCTAATTCCCTTTCCAATTTGTTTAGGGAGCTCCAAGGATGCTGTCATGTGGGTGTGTTTTATTGTCACTGCTGGTTTTCTTAACTATTTTTTTCCGCTGAGTTTTGTATTTGCCTGTTTTCACTGAATACTCCTCTGTTCAATAACAACACTGAGAGAAGTTTCTTTCATGATTAATTGATTGGACAAGCATGGTTGCTAAAATGGCTATATTTGCAGAAGCCCAAGCCAATCTTTTCAGTTGCTCGTCTCTGCTATTTGATGCAAGGATTTGGGGGAAGCAAAACCAATAGGAGGCTTAACTTTCTGGACTTAGGATCTTAAGGCCAGTGTGTTTTTAGTCACAGTGATATAGGGACTGAATGCCAAGAGAAGGAACCAGGAGATGCCAATGAAAGAGGATGACAGATTGGTTCTGATCCTACCTTCTCATAAAAGCTTCTTAGAAAATGCCACCCTATTTTTTGAAAGAGCACATGTTCCCACAAAGCCTTCCATGAAGTAGACAAGCAAATTTTCTCATGATTCTGCTTCCAGAAGGAAATGTGAGTATAGAGAAATGTGTGAGCCCATGTGAACTCTGGCCCTCCGGGATGAAAGGCTGCATGGACTGCGAGCCCAGACACCTGGAACTCAGGCACTAAGGAAGTCTAGAAATGGAGATCATGGCATTTAACCGTTTCCGATCTTCGTTTTCTTCTGCAGGTTTTAAGGTCCTTTAAGGGGTTCTATGACTAACAGCGATTGTCCTGTCACGTTCCTTCATCTCACACTGGCTGTTTTCCTTATAGGTCCTATTTGAGCTGAAGATGACTGCGTTAGAGAGTGGGGCTTGTTCTTGCTGACAGATTTTGGCCTGTGTTTCCTCTGAACAAGAAGAAAGTCTGAACTGCACTAAACAGCTTTGTCTCTCTATGCTCATCCTTTTATTGTCTTTGTTACTGTACATATTTCAAAGATGTCAGTATTTTTTAAGTGTCCACCTTGGAAGAAGACCAAGAAATGGTCTGTGTGAGCATTGGTGAAGTTAAGACAGCTTTATGCATACGAGCCTGGCTGCTTATTGATCCCATGGCATAAGAAACCATTTGGAATATCCTGGCTGTGAGAAACGTAATCCCTGACCAGCCAATGCCATTTGTCTGCCTCCTCTGTTGAGAGAAGCACATTGGAAATTCCTCACCTGGGAGGAACTTCTTCAAAAGAATATTTCATGAGAATGCATATACTTCTGGAACTTGAATTGCAATTTGGATTAGAAAAATGAGCTTGCTATATCTGGGCCTACATTTTGTTAGAGACCATCTTGAGAATGAGAATGTGGATTATTCAAGGGTTTCTTGCGTACGATTTATCTTGGAGTAGGTTTTGATGTATTTTGCTCCACATCCCAAATAGGGGTTTGGAGTTTGGATTGCTGATACTGGTGATTTAATGCTATGTGTTGCTAGGGAGGAGGCCCTAACAAAGTTCAGCATTTTAAAATACAGTGTTAAAATATGTTGGGAGGAAATGGAGAACAGTTCTCAA
Source organism: Mormoops blainvillei (assembly GCA_004026545.1). Classification (NCBI taxonomy): domain Eukaryota; kingdom Metazoa; phylum Chordata; class Mammalia; order Chiroptera; family Mormoopidae; genus Mormoops; species Mormoops blainvillei. Next base: position 10,803 of record PVJD01006620.1, on the reverse strand, counting down.
TTCCCACTGTGAGAGTTTTATAGATAATTACTGGGGGAAAAAAAACAAAAAAACCTTCCAAAAATTAAAGTCAGAGATTTATATTTTGACACATTTTGAATTTGGGAGAATATCACACTTTCCTCCAAAGGTCTGTTTTATTCTTCTTCTCCCTTGAATAAGCCAGATTTTGTGAAATTCATTCTTTAAGGAATGTTATAGAAACTTTAAGATTTTAGGTTTCGAACGGACCCCAGAGAGCCCAGAGCAGCCCGCCACCGCGGCCTGCTAAGGTATTTACCACCACACCCGCCTGGGAGGTGTGCGACCGTGCTAGCGGTCGTCGCAGTCACCATCACCGCAAGAAGGGGTGGCGAGGTGAGTCCCAGCAGCCGCCCCCACGCTCAGAACCGCCAGCACCCCGAGCCCAGCATCACAGGCAGTGGTGCAGGGAGCAGCGACCCGGGGGGCCTCACACTGGTGGCGCATGAGCGTGAGGACAGTAAGGCCATTGCAACAAAGTTTTTGCGAACAGTAAAATGATTCGATATAAGAAACAGATACGGTTTCATCAATTGGAATGAAACCGAGGGAGATGTGTTTGTCCACCAGGCTGCCATAAAGAATCACCGCCTGAGGAAGTACCTCCACAGAGTAGGAGATGCAGAGACTGTGGAGTTTGACATTGAAGGGGTAAAGGGTGCGGAGGCATAAATGTTCCAGGCCCTGGTGGAGTTTCAGTGCAAGGCAGTAAATATGCAGCAGATGGGTAACTATTATAGACACTGTCCACATCACAGGGGTCCTCCACGCAACTACCAGCAGAATTACCAGAATAATGAGAGGAGGGGAAAGAATGAGGGTTCGGAGACTATCACAGAAGGCCAGGTCCAACAACACCAGCTCCACCACAGGTGACAGTTCCCAACTTAGTACTTGCAGAAACTCTGTGGGCCTCGACCGCTGTGTTGCAACCTTCCTGTACAGGCAGAAGTGATGGAGGTGCTGACAACCGGGGTCCATGAGAACGAGGTAGACCAGTGAGGCAGAATACGATCGGAGCTACAGACTACGAGTCCGCGGGGCTCTCCTCACCAAAGACAGTCTGGAGAGGACTGCAGTGAACAAGATAAGGAAAATTAAGGAGGTGAGGCCGAAGGCCAGCAATCACCTCAAGTTGGTACCTCTGCAACTTTAACTTTGGACCAGTACAGATGCTCAGAAAACTCTAAACCCCCAAGATGGCAAAGGGACAAAAGTAGTCAATCCAGCAGCTGAGAATATGTCAGCTCCCGAGGATGAGCAGGGCGGGGCTGAGTTAATGACGGCTTACCAGCTCTACCATCTTTCAGTTTAATCATCTAACGAGAAATGAATAGGAAATTCCAGCAATGGGAAATGAACACAAGGTTGCAGCTAAACACCTTAAACGCTTGCTTTTTTAGCTATTGACCACATAACTAGAACTATCTGCATTATCTACGCAGCATGGAGTATTTCCTTTTTAAATTATTTTATTATTTTTAGACATTTTTTTTGGCAATGACAAACTGATTCTTGTTTTGTTTTTTGTTTGTTTTACACTTTTAAATTATTTCCTATCTGGTTGATTTGAGATCTTTAAGAACCTCATTTTTAATTTGTAATAAAAATTTATAACTTGATTTTTTCAAAAAAGTCAACAAACTGCAAGCACCTATTAATAAAGGTCTTTACTAATAATTAACTTTTTAAAAAGAGATTTTAAGTTTCTACTGCTTCAGGAGTATCAGCTGTGCCCAAAACTTTGACGGCAGCTGACCAAATGGTGAGTACCTTGCCAGAGAGTAGAGTTTGATAGGCTGCCTTGAGGTAGTGTGGGCTGTTAGCCCTTCCAAGGACTTGGCTACACATCTGGAGCAGCCATGAACTTTGCCAAAGATAAATAAGGACACATCATCACAGAAACCTTAGAAGCTGGAGAAGAAAAAGAAAGAAAGAAAGAAAGAAAGAAAGAAAGAAAGAAAGAAAGAAAGAAAGAAAGAAAGAAAGAAAGAAAGAAAGAAAGAAAGAGAGAGAGAGAGAGAAAGAAAGAAAGAAAGAAAGAAAGAAAGAGAGAGAGAGAGAGAGAGAGAGAGAGAGAGAGAGAGAGAGAGAAAGAAAGAAAGAAAGAAAGAAAGAAAGAAAGAAAGAAAGAAAGAAAGAAAGAAAGAAAGAAAGAAAGAGAGAAAGAAAGAAAGAAAGAAAGAAAGGTGAGGACAAAGCTGTGATTCAGAGAATGACTCGGGGGGCAGAACTAGTTTGAACGCACAGGCTCGCACTCGACATACAGGATGGAGGAAGTGGCGTCCGTCTGCTGCTCCCCTCCTGACGCTATGGACATCGTCCGAGGTCTGTGTTAAACCAGGTGTCAACACTTCTTTGAATTTTGCTTCTCAAATACTAATGTGCACATGAATCCCCCACAGGGTCTGGTGAAAATGCAGATTCTGGTTCAGTAGGTTCATGTGAGACCCAAGAATATTACCTCCCAGCAAGCTCCCAGGTGATGCTCCAGCTGCACGTCCAAGATCCACCTTCTCCCTCATTCTTAGAAAGAGAAACCCAGTCTCTGTCTCACGTCAACAGGACTGAGCTCAGCATTTCCTTTAGGATCTGGCCAAACCCTGGCTACTCAAGTTTGCAACACCAGAAACCAAGGGATTGAAACTCCCTTGGGGCGGGATGGACTTTTCTGAGGTAGAATTGGGGAGGGGGAGGGATTGGGAAACTTGGAAGGGAACACCGTGTTGGGCAACCTGGAGAGCGGGGAGCAGGACAGAAGAAGGAGAGAGGGAGGAAGTGTCTCCATGGAAAGCCCTTTTACCATCGCCACTTCGCAGGCTCAAGACAGTAAGTCTTTCCTTCCACGGTAGAACTTGGTGGTCAAATGAAATCCACTTAGAACTGATATTTCTCCCTCATAGCAGTGTTTTTTAAAGCTACACCTGATCCTTCAATAAAGAACTTTTTCCTGGTTCCATCACAATCCTCTTGTTACAATACATATTTCTGCTGGACACAGTGGGGTACCAACAGGAAGTCACTTAATTTTACTTATGTTGTGTTTCAGTCCTACTCTTCCAAGCCCTTGGACAATATCCATGACAGAGTGCACAGCTTTTCTGGTTACTTCCAGGTGATAATGTCCCTTTCTATGATCAGACATTGAAAACCCCAAAACTGTTACCTCTTATTCTTCCTATTTAAAGTTTCTCCACTCCCTCTAGCTCAGGCCAGACTTGGGTTCAGAAACCTGCAGGAAAGGACATTGTAAACACTTCCGTCTCCTCCCCACCTGCCCCACTGCTTTGGGTTCAGGCTGGGCTGGAAGTGAGGCGAGAAGCAGCCAAGGGAGCAAAGGTCTTGTCCACCTGTGCTGTGGGAATCTGCATGGCCTAGGCCTGCCTTAGCTGCCCGCTAGCTCCCTGAGAGGACTCTCAATGAGAGCATTCTCTCAGGAATATTGACCGCACTGTTCTAGACACTATGGAAAATGAAGGTCATCAAAATAATCCATTATTGGTTATTCAGAGTTTGCAAAGAGCGTTTCTTTCTTCTGCTCTCATGAACCGTTCTCCCTCAAGGAAGGCTCTGTAGATCTGAGCCTAAAAGTGGGCTCCACCTAGAAAACTAGTAGGTAAGTCTGAGGTATTTCCCTGCACAGTGATGAGTTGGCCTTTTAGTTCATACAGGAAATCTCTTTGTCTTATAGTCACCTGGCAAAGAAGTCTGCTCACAGAAGGCTTTTACTCAATATACATAGACAATTGGCAGCTGCTGAAATTGAACATTTTCAAGGCCTCCTGGTTAGAACTGGTTGGACAATGCCTAAGAGTGTGTTTTACGGTTCATAATAAGATGGCTCGGAGAATAAGGAAGAGACAGAAGAGAGGCTCATGCTCCCCAGTAGTTAGACCTCAGCGACTCTGAGAGTTCCTGGTAGGGTTGCTCCAACACTCAAAGGACTAATGCCTGACTGGGATGAGTGTCAAGTGACACTCAGCCAAATGAGTCAGATTCTATTCATGCCTTGAGTTTATACACAGAGGAAGAGTTAAACCTTAATGCTTTGCTCTTATTCACAAGAGGGTATCAAGTTTTAAAGATCCCTGTGCTATGGGTTGAATTGCCCCCAACGTACACACCTCCCAAAAGAGATATTGAAATCCTAACTCCTATACCTCAGATATGATCTTACTTGGAAACAGAATCATTGCACATGTAATCAGTTCAGATGAGGTCACCCTGGAGTAGGGTGGGCCCCTAATCCAAAGTGACTGGTGTCCTTAAAACAAGAGGGCTGCATGTACACAGAAACACACTTGGAGGACATCATGCAGCAATAAAGGAAGAGGCTGCAGTGATGCACACACAAAGAGGAACTGGAGAGAGAGGAAGAAGGATCATCCCTTAGAGCTTTAAGAGTCCGTGGCCACCTTGATTTCGGACTTCTAGCCCCTGAAGCTGTAGCAAATGAATACACCCTCTTATGGCCCTTACAACAGGATTGTGATCGCATTTACTTGGGAGCCTATCTGATGTCACTCAGGGGGACTGGAGGCTCCTGAGGTCCCCTGGAGCCAACACAGAGCACAGTATGTGGTAGTATATATTGGTCGAATGAACAAATTTTAGGAGTTTAGGGTATATTAAATATAAACAAATATAAGAAATAACAAGTGAGAAATGCCTGGTAAGATTGGTGTGTGTATTTTACTCATAACAACACTATATAACCTCATTTATTATTTGCATAAATTGAACGATGCTGCTATGATTTGAAACCCAAATCAGTGACCTCTCTCTGCAACACGAATGAAACAAAGCAAAATTCTTTATCTCCCCTCTGGATGTTTAAGATGTTTGTTGTGTTAGTCAAATGACAGACCCTGATCTTTACTACCATTTAACTTCTTAGCATCTTTTCCAGTTTTTCACTGCAGCTGGAATGGCTGCTGAGGGACTCTTCTTGCCTGTGAGGTTTACATTATCAGAGATTTAAAGCAAATGCTATTTCAAAACTGGTAGTAACTTCAATAATTGACTGAAGTTAATGCCCCAAGGCAGAATCTCAGATCATCAATTTAATGTACCTGGTTCTTAATCCTGGGGAAAGAGCTGGCACCCGGGTGACGGCTGTGTGCCTAAGAGGCTGCCACAGGAGGGACTCAGTGATGTGGGAGAGATGTGGGGCGTTAATCTCATTGGGTCTTTATTCTTACACGGATTCCTTTCTCAGTAGCAACTTAGCAGATACTCCATTGAGAGTGGCACCTGCATGTGTGTTGTTCAGGCCTGAACTAGAACCAGCGGAGGTGAAGACTAGGGAGGACTCACACAGCAGTCACTTATGGATGACACACAGTGGTCCTCCTTATCCGTGGTTTTGCTTTCCAGGCTTTCAGCTATCTGCCATCAACGTCAGTTCAAAAATATGAAATGAAAAATTCCAGAAATAAACAACACATAAATTTTAAATTGTGCACTGTTCTGAGTAGTACGATGAACTCCTGTCATCCCTCCCCGTCCTGGCCAGGACAGGTCATCCCTTTGTCCAGCTCATCCATGTGGTACATGCTTCCAAAGTGTTAGTCACTTAGGACCACAGTGCGTGTGTTTAAGTAACCCTTGTTTTACTTGAAAATGACCCTGATGCCCAAGACGCAAGAGTAGTGAAGTTGATAATTCGGATATGCCGAAGAGAAGATATAAAGTGCTTCCTTTAAGTGAAAAGGTGAAAGTTCATCACAATCAGCTGTGTCAGGCATCCACGGGGGATCTTGGAGCCTATCCCCCATGAACAAAGGGGACTCCGGTATGTACCTTCTTGCTGCCTCCCCCAGAATTAAAGGTATAAGACCCCCAGTGAAGTCCAGCCTGACCTCCTCATGGAGTCACAGTTGGAGGAGAAGGAACCAGGAGGGCAGACAGTTGGCTGGGCCTCCCAAGAGCAGGCCTGTCTGGTTTGTGACCTGCCCCCCCAACTCTACCCCATGGAGCCTGGGAACACATCAGCCTGAGCACAGGTGGACCATGAGAACAAGAGAGAGGCCGAGTCTGTTCTCCACTTAAGGCCAAGCACCCCTACTCACTGATACATGGGATGAGATCCTAGGAATGAATTCCTCTCTGGACTTATCAATCAGGTCAATTCTTCCTCCTCTGGGAAGAGTGAAGAGAGAGTGAGAAAGGGGACCAAAATATGCATTCCAATACTTCTTTGTGATCTTGGAGTAGAAATCCCCTTCCCTCTATGTAAACATGTATGCGTATTGGGTGGGAGAGGCAGCTGAGACTGTTCCCAGCAATGAGGTAAGACCGAGAACTGCAACACATAATCTCCAAAGAGCATTTCCAAGTATGTGGGAAGGATTAGAGCTGAAATTCTAGGTAAACATTTCCTTCTCCCACACCCTCCAGACTTGGACCTGCAATAAGGTGGTTATCCTCTCACATATCCCCAGCTCTGGCCTTACATCTCTTTCCTCTAGTCACTCGCCCTCTAGCTATTGCTCCAGATCTTATTCTTACACGGATTCCTTTCTCAGTAGCAACTTAGCAGATACTCCATTGAGAGTGGCAACCGAGTGTGTGCTGTTCAGACCTGAACTAGAACCAGTGGAGGTGAGGACTAGGAAGGACCCATTTTCCCAGTGAGGCAGGGACCCGAGCCGCACTGGTAAAATGTCCTGCCTTCCTAAATGGTTCCTTCTAGAATCCTGTGGCCTAGAGCCCTGCCTGCACATGCAATCATACTTCTTGCTCAGTCATCATAGCTGCAGGTCATGGGGGGGCTGAGGACTCCTGACCGTGGCCCAGGGAAAGCTATGGGTGGGCTGACCATCTTACTGGTCACCTAGGAAGTTCCTACTAGCAAGACAAGTACAGATTTTCCTCAGGGACTGCACAGCCAGATCCTAGAATCCTGCATGGGGAAAGGGGTAGGTTTCCAATTTGCCTTCTTTGGGCCCTGCCTCTTAGGGACAGTGGCACCTCACTGTCCCACCCTTCCCAGGCCCTGCCGCCTTTACAAGGCCACCAGGAGATGCTCATTGTTGTGGAGGAAGATGTGGCGCCAGGCCTGGTGCATTGCCTCACATTAATCTTTTTGATCCAGCTCTTCTTCTGTTAAAAGCAGGCAGCTGGTTCACCCCATTATAGATATGTTGATAAATGAGGTTATTTAGGGGAGAGAAGGGTAAGGCTTCCACGCAAGTGCTGGCAAGCTCAGCTGTAGGCAAGCACCGTAGGCTGTGCCTTGGAGGCAGCTTGCAGGGAGGCCGGTGCAGGCAGGAAAGGGCAAGGCATTGGAGGTGGGAAAGTAATCCAGCCTGTGTTCGGGGGGGTCACCATTGGCAGTGGGGCAGGAACTAATGAAGGAGGTGAGGTGGGAAGACTGGAAAAGTACAAGGCACTGAAAGCCAGGCTGTGGAGTTCAAACTCCCTACAGTTAGTGAAGGAGTTTAAGAGGAGTGATCTGATCAAAGCAGCATTTTAGGAAGATTAATCCCATAAGGCCGTGTAGCACAAGCTGGTGGAGAAAAGGACAGGAAGACCAGACTAGTTAGGATGATGATGATAATGGTGATGAAGAAGGTGATAGCCATGTAAGATTTATAATGACATTCACAGGGTTTTTTTTGGTATATTTTATTGATTATGCTAATACAGTTGTCCCATTTTTTTTCTCCCCTTTATCCGATCTGCCCTGCACCCCATCTCATCAACCCCCCCGAGAGTGCCCCCCCCCCTCACCGCCGCCTTACTACATGTCTATGACTTATACATATCAGTTGTTTGGCTTCTCAATTTCCTATACTATTTTTAACTACACTTTGTTTATTTTGTTTGTTTCATTTTGGTTTTTTTGATCCACATTTTCCCACCACCACTTTCCCCAGCCCTGCCCATACCCAACTCCCACCCTCAACTTTCCCCCATTTGGCTTTGTTGATGGGTCCTTCATGCATGTTCCTTGATGACCCTTCCCCTTCTTTTCCTGAATTAACCCCCTACCCTCTGGTTACTGTCAGCTTTTTCTTTATTTCAATGAGCTGGTTATATTTTGCTTGCTTGTTTGTTTTGTTGATTAGGTTCCACTTATAGGTGAGATCATATGATATCTTTCTTGCACCACCTGGCTTATTTCACTTAGCATAATGCTCTCCAGTTCCATCCATGCTGTTGCGACGGGTAGTAGCTCTTTCTTTCTGCTGCATAGTATTCCACTGTGGAAAGGTACCATAGTTTTTTGATCCACTCATTTACTGTTGGGCACTGACGCTGCTTCCAATTCTTGGCTATTGTAAATTGTGCTGCTATGAACATTGGGGTGCATAGGATCTTTAAAATTGGTGATTCCGGATTCTTAGGGGATAATCCCAGCAGTGAAATTGCTGGGCCAAAAGGCAGTTCCATTTTTAGTTTTCTGAGGAAATTCCGAGCTGTTTTCCACTGTACCAGTCTGCATTCCCACCAACAGTGGACTAGGGTTCCCTTTTCTCCACATCCTCGCCAGCACTTGTTGTTTGTTGATTTGTTTATGATGGCCATTCTGACTGCTATGAAGTGGTATCTCAGGGTTTGAATTTGCATGTCTCTGATGGCTAGTGATGCCATCATGTGTCTCTGGGCCCTGTGTATGTCCTCCTTGGAGAAGTGTCTGTTCAGGTACTTTGCCCATTTTTTAATTGGATTGTTTGTCTTCCGGGAGTGGAGTTGTGTGAGTTCTTTATATATGTTGGAGATCAAACCCTTGTCTGAGGTATCATTGGCAAATATATTTTCCCATACGGTTGGTTCCCTTTTCATTTGGCTGATTTTTTCTTTAGCCATACAGAACCTTCTTATTTTGATGAAGTCCAATTTGTTTATTCTTTCCTCTATGCCGTTTGCTCTAGTGGACATATCAGTGAAAATATTGCTGCACGGAATATCTGAGATTTTCCTGCCTATGTTCTCTTCTAGGACTTCATGGTGTCAAAACTTATATTTAACTCTTTTACCATCTTGAGTTTATTTTTGTGTGTGGTGATTGAATTTCATTTTTTTGCACGTAGCTGTCGAGATCTCCCAACACCATTTGTTGAAGAAGCTATTTTTACTCCCTTTTTTCCTTTTGCCAGTTTTGTTGAATATTAATTGACCATAGAGACATGGGTTTATTTCCAGGATCTCTATTCTGTTCCATCGATCTGTGTGTCTGTTTTTATGCCAGTGCCAGACTCTTTTGATGACAGCGACCTTGTAATATAGTTTGATGTCAGGTATCGTGATCCCTCCTACTTTGTTCTTCTATCTCAAAATTGCTGCAGTTATTCAGGGTCATTTATGATTCCATATAAATTTTTGAAATGTTTGTTCTATATCTGTGAAATATGTCATTGGTATTTTAATAGAGATTGAGTAGAATCTATAAATTGCTTTGGGTAGTATGGGCATTTTGATTATGTTAATTCTTCCAATCCACGAACATGGAATATACTTCCATTTATTTGTGTCTTCCTTAATTTATTTCTTCAGTGTTGTGTAGTTTTCTGATTACATGCCTTTTACCTCCTTGGTTAAGTTTATTCCTAGGTACTTTATTTTTCGTTGCTATAGTAAATGGGATTTTTTTCCTGATTTCTGATTCTGATATGTCTGTGATGGTGTACAAAAATGCCTTTGATTTCTGAATATTGATTTTGTATCTTACTGTTTTGCCAAACTCATTTATTAGGTCAAGTAGTGTTTTGGTGGAGTCTATAGGGTTTTCTATGTACACTATCATGTCATCTGCAAACAATGACAGTTTACTTCGTCCCTTCCAATTTAGATGTCTTTTACTTCTTTTTCTTGTCTGGTGGCTGTGGCTAGGGCTCCCAATACTATGTTGAATAAAAGTGGTGAAAGTGGGCATCCTTGTCTTGTTCCCGATATTAGTGGGGAAAATTTTAGGTGTTGCCCATTGAGTATGATATTGGATTTAGGTTTCTCATATATGGCCTTTATTATGTTGAGATATGCCCGCTTTATTCCCACTTTGCTGAGTGTTTTTATCATAAGTTGGTGCTGTACCTTATCAAATCATTTATCTGCATCTGTTGATATGATCGTGTGATTTGTGTCTTTTGTTTATGTGCTGTATTATGTTTATTGATGTGCAAATATTATACCATCCTTGCATCCCTGGGATGAATCCTACTTGATCATGGTGCATGATCTTTTTAATGTGTTGCTGGATGCGATGTGCCAATATTTTGTTGAGGGTTTTAGCATCTACATTCATCAGTGATATTGACGTGTAGTTTTCTTTCTTTGTTGTATCTTTATCTGGTTTTGGGATTAGGATGATGCTGGTCTCAGAAAACAAATTTGGGAGTCTTCCCTCTTCTTGCATTTTTTGGAATAGCCTGAGAAGGACAGACTAGCTTTTCCTTAAATGTTTGGTAAAATTTCCTGTGAAACTGGTCCTGTGCTTTAGTGTGCAGAGAGTTTTTTCATTACTACTTCAATTTCACCAGCTGTTATTGGTTTTTCAGACTTTCTGCTTCTTCTTCATTCAGTTTTGGAAGATTATATTTTTCTAGAAATTTGGCCTTTTTACCCTGGTTTTCAAATTTCTTGGCATATAGTCATTCATAATAATTTCTTACAATCTTTGTATTTCTGTGGTATCAGTTATGATTTGTCCTCTTTTATTTCTGATATTATATATATGGGTCCTCTCCCTTATTTTCCGGATGAGTCTGCTTAAAGGCTTGTTGATTTTGTTTATCTTTACAAAGAACCAGCTCCTGGATTTATTGATCCTTTGAATTG